>CAUYRH010039083.1:0-37517 GCA_963574655.1 Perodicticus potto
AGACACCAGGGTAGACTGCTATCATTTTAATATGGGAGGGTGAATGATGGGATCACACCTATGGTGCATAATGCAAGGGTACATGTCCGATCTATTAGTATAGAGTGTAAGTGTCTTAACACAATAATTAAGTAAAGGAGATGAGGTATATATTAACCAGTGTGATGTAAGCGTTCCTAATTCTATATGAAATCAGCACATTGTACCCCGTAAATGCATTAATGTATACATGATCTATGTGTTTATGATTTAATAAAAAAGTAAAAAAAAGTATAAGAATTGCATATTGGATATCAAATGCCATTATAATGGTAGAAATGCATTTGGGATATCCCAAGGTTTAAATATGCAAAAGAGTTAAGGATTGTGTGGCACCTGTGTCTCACTGGGTAGGGCACTGCCCCCACATAGCGAGGGTGGTGGGTTCAATCCTGGCCCTGGCCAGCTAAAACAGCAATGAGAATTGTAACAAAAAATAGCCAGGTGTTGTGGCATGCGCCTGTAGTCCTAGCTACTTGGGAGGCTGAGGCAAGAGAATTGCTTAAGCCCAAGAGCTGGAGGTTGCTGTGAGCTGTGATGCTACAGCACTCTACTGAGGATGACAAAGTGAGACTGTCTCAAAAAAAAAGAAAAAGTTTAGGACTCTGTGAAATTGCAAAATAAATATGCTCAAAACAGATTTAATGTATTTCTCCAATTGCTGTAAGCAGTCTGCAAAGCAAGGGTGCTCTGCTAACAATTCACAACTAATCAAATAAATACCACAGTATTCCATTCAGTGTGATAATTGATTTTTACAGTGTTTAACCCACAGCCTTAAAAAGAGTCTCATGGCCTAGTTTAATACCACAATCCTTATGCTTCTTTCTACTTTTTGATCTGCATGCACATGTATTATATAAACATACACAGTGACAGATAAAAACACAGGTCTCTCTGTTTTGTACTCTTCCTTTTACTCTTCTATTTTTTCTTTGAGACAGAGTCTCACTTTGTCACCCTTGGTAGAGTGCTATAGCAGCACAGCTCACAGCAATCTTCAACTTCTGAGCTTAGGCGAGTCTCTTGCCTCAGCCTCCCAAGCAGCTGGGACTACAGGCGCCCGCCACAACGCCTGGCTGTTTTTTTTTGTTGTTGTTGCAGTTTGGTGGAGGCTGGGCCTGAACCCACCACCCTCAGGAATTTTGGCTTTTCAGAAAATATAAAAAGTAAGACACTTTCACTTTGTTCTTTACAAAGGAACTTAATCACATTATAATAAGCTAAGTTCTGAGGTTTAATTATTTACAAATGAACATTTGACCACTTAGAATCTTTAAGAAAGGGGTTCTGTTTTGTTTGTTTGTTTGTTAGCAAAATTGGTTCTAAAGTGGTACAAAGCAACAAATGCCAGAACACAGATTAATGAATCTCCTCTAAGTTGGTCTTGAAAATTAAAAAATAAAAATGATACACTGGTTCTGACTGCAGAAAAATACTGTCACCAATCCTTTTCTCATTTCATTTCCTAACAGTATCAAAAGAATCACTTTTAACCTCTTGAAAACTTACTACTGGTGGCCCTACTCACAGAGCCAGGGGCGCCACCCACTCTTCTGTTTTTTCTATTATTAATTCATTTTTTTAATATGGTGTCTTTAACCCTCTCTTTAGAGATATCCAATATTATGAAAATTTGCTGCACATCCTTCTTCATGATTATAGACAGGCAAGTATATAAGTACGCATGCATTTTTTTGTTTTTAAATAAAGAATCTATTCTGTACATATGTTAATGCTTTTTCCTATATCATGATCCTCCTCAAGGGTAAGAAAATTCTTCTAGTTTCTAATTTCTGTATGCATAGACAGCCATATATAATTGTGCATGAAGAGGACCGTATAATTTGTGCAGTTTGGTTTGTTTGGTATAATTTTTTAGCTGTTTTCTTGCCCTCATTTTCCCCTTCTTTCCCCTTCTGTAATTATTCTTCCTCCTTCTCCCTTCCGTCCTCCAGTTTTGTTTTTATCGTCTTTTAACTGGATCTCCCCTCCCTCTGGCTAACAACCTCAAGTTTGGAAACAGGATACTAAAATTCAAATCTTGAGTCCACCAGATATGTATTCTACAAGATAACATGTCGTGCCCTGTAGGGTAAGGATGGTAGCAGTCCCTACATTAGAGGGTTATTATAGTAAGAGTAAATATTCATATACAAAAGGTGTTTAATTTGATGCTTGGCACATAATGAGAATTTTGTCACAGTGCATTGTTGCTATTAACTGTCCCCTGTATACATTTTCAGCATTTCTTATTACATTTTTCATCTATATTACAGTGTTCCAGCAACAAAGACCTCGCCCTTCCTTAATGAGACTGAGCATTTAGGGCCATTGGGCTTTTGCACCGCTGTCTCACTCTTTGTATTTTATCATCTACTCTCTTATGCATCTGTTTTCCCCTTCATTTTTCCTGCTAAAATATCTCTAATGATGCCAGAATCTGGTTTATTTTATTTTACAATTTATCTCTACATCCTAATATTATGGATGACACAGAGTTTTTGGTTTAAAGTATATTTGTTGAATTACTAATAACATCATATGATATTTATCATTAGAGTAACTGATAAGGTCGGTATTGCTTTCTTTTTTGTTTTGTTAATCTTTATTTTTTTAAGTATTTTTTAATATCTAAAAATTAATATGATGGTACAATTTTGAGGTTACATTGTTCTCACTTCCTGGGTAAAGTTCCATTTGTAGAAGAGCCCCTCACCCAGGGGGTGTGTTATACACCCTCACAATGTGCACATTAAGTGAGATCCCACCTCATGCCCTCCATCCTGCTTCCAAAAGCCCCCCCTCCTGTTTCCCTCTACCTCCACACTGGACTACATTAGTGTTTTATTGTTCTTACGAGCATGTAATTGTTTATATATTGTTTTCATAGTACTATGGAGTACATTGGTTATTTTTCCCTTCTTGTAATACTTCACTAAGAAGGATACAATACTTCACTAAGAATGTATTTTAAATATAAAAGATGTAAAGTCTCCATCTTTTTTAATGCCTGAATAATATTCCACAGTATACATATACCACAGTTTGTTGAACAAACATCATTTTACCACAAAGACATTTGAACTAGAACATACAGAATGTTTATTGTGGCTCAATTCATACTTGCCAAGTCATGGAAGCAACCTAAGTGCCCATCAACCCATGAATGCATCAACAAACTGAGGTATTCCTTTTTGAAAGGATATTAAATACTGTCTTGAAAGTTATAGTAAGCTTTTGAATTGGGTTGAAATTTAGTTTTACTTTCTATATGTCTTCTTCCTGCTCCTTCTTAAATTTTGTCTTTTTAATATACACATATTTAACCTCTTCAATGAAATTATAAAACTCTTGAAATCATGTATGCTACCTTTTCCAGTTTATTAGCAATGTGTAACTCACAATAAGCACGCAGTAAATATTTATTGCCATCGATTCTTCTTTATGGGTTTATGCTTTTGCTTAAACTTATATGTATAATATATATTTTACACATCTATGTAAAATGTCTTTGCCAAACTTACTGTAAAATTTTCTTTGTTTCTGTAGGTGCTGGTGTTTTAAATTAATTAGACAATAAACATGCAAGGGATGTCTATGGAACTCTTAGAAGATATTGATTATTCGTGAACCTTAATGGGTGGAACAGGTCAAAGTGAATTTCAGGCATGAAAATAGAAAGCAGAAACAGATGAGAACATGGTAAATACTATTGCAATTTGGAAGTGGAAAACAGCAGTTGCTTGTAAAAAGTAAGGGAAACGAGGGCACGTGTTGGGCTGGGCTATGATGTCCAGGTGAACTAAGTGAGATATTGCAGCCAGAAATAGACAAGGATTGGAATAGAGAATAGAGAAATGTTTCTTAATGCTTAAAATAAGCTTAATTCAGCCTTTCTGAAGTGAAACTAAACCAAAAGATCTCTGAAACTTTTCCCGGAGGCACACAGCAATGTGCCTGGCTGTGTACAGCACACACCTCTTAAATCATCAATCTGGTAAAACTATGGTTTGTACAGTCCTTGACATTGAAAGTTAACCCCTTCTTATAGCTACAGAAAAGTGAATGGGAACTGTGTAGAATGTGAGGGAGCAAGAGGTTCTCTGCCCTCTGAGTCTATATTTTGGCTTTTAGACATGTCTGGCCTCTTTATTCCTACAATAATGCAGTCCAAGCCTTCATCTTTTATCACCTAAAACAGCATCCCAATAATTTGTCCTTTTAACCCCTGAGGCAAATCCACAGTCTCTAGAATTATTCTCTTAAAAGCAAAGTGACCATGGTGATCCAATGCTGGTGAAGAGCAGATGGTTATTTTTTAACTTCCATCTTGCTTACGTTGGGCAGCTCACATATTGTCTTGTAATCTTGAAATACATATCATCACTCTGTTAAATTGCAAAACATGCACATCTTTGAATCTCAAATGCAAAGATTCTAATTGCATAGTTCTGGGGTGGGTCTTATCAAATTAATTTTTAACATATGTTCTGGGAAGTGAAATTATTATACAGACACAAAGAACTTATGTTTCCCTAAACACCATGCTATTTCAGGACTATTTTCCTAGAATGTCTTCCTTTCCCATTTAATCTTTATTTTTTCCATGAAAAATTGCTATAAACTGCACACACAATCTTGTTCTGGCACTGATACATTTTCCAAGCCCTTCTTTATCCCTCCTTCTCGTCACAAGATGTTTAATATGTTTCTCTGCTATATTAATTCTGTGTGTTAGAGATAATTATTTTAGTGCTTATCTCAAAATTGTATCTTTATTGTTATCTTCACAAATAGTGTGAGCTATTGATAATCGACTTTTGTAGTAGGGGTTAGCAAAATAATTGGCCTATGTTAATGAAAAATAAATGGTCATTAAACCTCAGGATTTCTTATAGTGACCCTAAGAGTAAGGAGTGAGTCTGGTTGTACTCGTTTTTCGTATATATATATATATATATATATGCACTTGTACTCATTTTTCATCCCATTATATACACACACACGCACACACATATATGCACACCTACATACAAATACACACAAATGTCTTCATAGGGTTCTCCTAGCACACATGCAAAATAGGTAAAGAAGAAAGAGATCTTGAATGATTGGAAAGGTAGAGTTGCTATAATCTCTCTCTCATGAGTTTTTGATGTAGAAAATATGTGTAGAATCTCACCATTAATAAATAAATCAGGTTGTGGAAAATTATTTGTAATAGACTGATTTATAATGTAAAGTAAACTACTAACTTTTACTGTGGACTTGTCAAATAAGGGGAGTTCACTTGGGAATTTAAAAAAGGCAGACGGCTTTGTGAATTTTGGGATCACAGAAATTAAGATGATCATACAATAAAACAAAATCTACTTTGTCCCTTATTTTTCCCTAAGTTTCTACCCCTTCTTTGGCTAATTATCCTAAAATCAAGGAGTTATGAATAATAGTTTAGTGTTTTCAAATTGAGAATTTGCACCCTTTAAAATAGGTTCCTTTAAACAAAATTCTTTTTTATCTCTCTCCTTTATCTGAGGTAATATATCTTTTATCTGGATAACTATACACATATTCCAAAGTTCCTTTCACTCCTTCTTATGCAATGTGAGTACATAGGGAGCCTCCTGTATATAGCTAAAATGCATATATAGGAAAAAGTGAAAAGGAGGAGGGGATAATTCTCTTGTTCCTAAGTACAAAACATCATTTGACTGTGTACAGTAGGCCAACATTTATATATTTGTACAGATTGTCATTGATAAATTTTCTAAGCTTTAAGTTCTATCTGGTTTGGTCATACAAATATTATTTAAATAATTTCAACAATTTTTATGCCTAATAAAAAGAAAAGACATTTTGTCATTTTAAGTCAGTTTTTAAGGCATTAAAAAATTAAACTATGAAAGTTGACTTAACTAAGCTGTAAGAGATAAAATTCTCAGTGATGTTGAAGATCACTCTCTAGAAAAGTGACATTATATCAAGTGCTAAGTGTATCAAATATGATTTAACATGATCATTGCCCAATGATAATAGCAATTACTTAAAAACAAACTGGGCTCCCACTCCGCAGCATTTTTCTGACACTAAATAGTGAAGTGTGGCTCATACCATTAGACATTTTTCCATCTTATATAGTCCATTATACTGAATACGGTGTCAAATGCACAACTGATGGCTCAAATCAGCTCTTTTAAATATTTGATAAATCACCATTTACTAAACTTGAGAACTTTGGATGGGAAAAAATTACATCTGAGCCAGTTAGAAATTTGGAGAATCAAGAAAATTCAACATACTGATTTTCCCTCCTCAATCCAAATACAGCATGTTGGAAATATGCATGCTCTTTTCAAAAATAATTTCTCTAAAATCAATGTTTTACGGAGTACCTCAAAAGGACTGCACCTTACATAATGTGAATACTAAGGATGAAGAAAACCTCATTAAATTAGATGTCTCAAGTTTTTGAGGTAAGCTGTTTTTTGAATATCAATACACATAAATCTTTTTCATGTTTCATGTAAATTTATGTGAGAGAGTATTAATGTTTGCACTTTTTAAACAATTGGAACAATGTGTCCAGGATATAAATAAAACTTGACCTTATACCTATTAGGTAATCTTTAACAAACTCTTTGAATTTTGTAGTAAAAGACCATGGTTCTGCCCTAGATTTTAAAGATTGAAGGTTAACACTTTGGGGTCTAGCAGAACAACAAAGTAAAAACACTATTGAGGCATTTTTCAAGTGACTAAAATATTAGTTGAGACTGAATTACCTATAAAAGCTGGGGTGAAAACAGTTTTTGTATGTGAGTAGGGTGAATGCAAGAAATGCAGCCAATTATTAACCCATCAGCATTCTGCAGCATTGTCTTTTAGGATAGGAGACAAATTGGAATGAAGAAAGTGCATAGAGATTTCTGTGTTTATTCTAATGATTGTGCATAGGAGCCAGGACAGAATGACATTTGGAAACAAATAAATATGTAGCTATCAATTCAGTAGATAGACATTTTACGTCCAAAATCTGCTTTTTAAAACTGACTAATCATAAAAGTAAAGCAAAATTAAGCAAAACCATGGATATGTCCAAAGACCCATAGGCATTTTACTAATAAAGATGTAATTCTAATTGATGCCTTTAGGATTCTTTTAATAATGGCATGGCTAAAAAACTATTGCTTTTCCTTGCATAACGGAAAATACCAAGTTGCTTCTTATGAAAACATTTCATAGTATTATTTGAAGCATTTATTTTGCATTTTTTGTTTGGAAAGTACTTTAATATTCTCACATTGCTTAGAAATCCCAATGCACTCTTTTGAGGTAAGTCTTCTAGCTTTTTTGGTTTACGGATTTTTCTTTAAATAACAATAATAAAATACTTGCATTTCTGTATATAGCATAATATATATATGCACATGTACATAACATATTCACTTATGTGCTAGCAATTAATGCTTTTACATTTCCTCTCAATAGAATTTTCTTTTTACAAATGCTGTCAAAATTTTACAAGCTATGTTTCATTCAGCTACTAGAAATATGGCTATGATATATGTAGTAGGAAAATGATAAGCTTTTGACAATGCCCATAGGCATAATTTATTAGGTTATTTTTGTTTTACAAAGTATACAACAAATTTATGTGCATTTTACTCATACGATCCCTCATATCACCCCCTTAAGGTGATTACATCATTATTCCCACTTTATAGATAAGGTCTCTGAGGTACAAAAATGGTAATTAAATTTCCCAAGCAAATGAGCAAGTAAAAAGAGCCAAGATTCGAAACATGACAATATTTCCAATTGGATGAGAACTTCTAGGGTCTCCTTTTTAAATATTGGGTGAACTCTTTTACTATGCTAATTTGGCAAGATATTATAATTTGGAACTCTGAAAGTTATCTTCTTTCTTGGATAAGAAAAAGGTTCCTCAGATAAAAACTTGAGTAGGAGTGTTGCAATATTTAGGATGCTCACAACACAAATATTCTGCCTCGAAGAGTAGTGGGAGTGCTACTGAGCACCTACCATATACCAGGAGCACTATGCACATTAGTGCCTGCAAATATCTAATCCTCATTAGTTCTGCTAATTTCTCCAAGGCAAATATTATGTCTTCCATTCTATAGTTAGGAAAATTAAGGGCCAGAGTGATTGAGTACATTTTCCAAGATCAGGCAACTAGTAAATTGAATTTCTGGAATAAAAATTCTACTGTATCTGATGCAAAGATTTTCTTATGTTATCAAACATTGTATGTAATTCTTATTATATTTGGTTAGCACACTCTCATACAGTATTTACTCAAAGTAGATCTCTTCCACTTTCAATTAGAGGCATTTCAATATGCTTAAGTGTAAAACTCTTGAAATCAATATATTTACAGCTCCACTAAATTAAAACCAATATAAAACAGGGTAAGCCTTAATCACATTCTAGCACAGATGCTTTTCAATTTATGATAGGTTACAGTGCTAAAAACTCAATATCAATTGAAAATCTCATTCAATCACATTGCACTTAATATATCTAGCCTGCTAAATAGCATAACTTAGACAAGACTAATTTAGATTGGCTCAGATAACTTACATCAGCCTACAATTGGGCAAAATCACCCAGCACAAAATAGTGAATTGTACTGAAAGTGAAAAACAGAATGGATGTGTGGGCACTTGCTGTGAATATGCACAACGGAAAGCACTCCAGGCCTGAATATTTGAAGCACTGAACTAAAATAAATTGACAGAGGATGGAGATGCAATACGAACAGTGTCAACAATTTATCTGTCTTCTGAAGAGGCTTCAGAAGAGCGGTATGGCTTGACTATCTCTGGTCAGAAATAAAGTGTTGCAGATTTCTTCAGATTTTGGAAAATTTGCATATGCTTAATGAGATATTTAGGGGATGGTGCACAAATCAAAACATTAAATTCATTTGTGCTCTCATACACACCTTATATAAATAGCCTAAAGGTCATTTTGCACAATAGTTTTGATAATATTTAAAAAATATTAAATGAGGTCTAGTGTAAAATTTTCTAATTGTATCATACGTCAGTCTTCACAATGTTTTAAATTTTGGAGCATTTAAGATTTCGGATTTTCATATTAGGAATGGTCCACCTATGGATGGTCCTGGGGCGTCCATAATATTCTTCTTCAGTAAGGTGTCAGGTTATGACGGTACATCTGTTTCTTCTTTTCAGCATATATTTCTCTACAGTAAGCAAGAGGACCCTGTATTGGCCTGTACACTCTTGCCAATCTCTTCTAATTAAAGTCCATCTTGTCTAACATCTGTGTATTCCTGACAGTAGCAAATACTTCTGATAGTTTGTTTTGTTGTGAAACATTTTGGTGCTCAGGTTTAACTTCCTCCTCTGCATTTCATTAATACCTTTATTTTCAATGAGAATATCGGGGTCCTTGCCTGATAACAGTGACCTCACACTTCATTCCTAAACAACCTGGGCCATTAGGAGTATTGGACTATTGTAGTATCACATTAATTGTGATTACAGGACAAAGGAATACTAAGAGTTTCCTTCAGGTCCCCTGTAAACAGTGGCTGGTGAAATTACCGGTTGACATCCATGAAACTATCATCTTACTCATCGGCTGAAGTTACTCTTCGGCTCCAACATTAGGTGGTTAGCATTTAGTATCTTCAATCTCTATACCCAACTGGAGAGAATTATTGATAATTACACACACCTTCTTCAGATCTCCCTGTCGCGGCTCCAGCTGTATTCACTTTCAGTACAGACTATCAGCCAAACCATTTCTGTCAGTGTAGATTTGTACTCTGGCTATCATTCTTTTTGGGGAAAAAAATTGAAGAGGCAAATAAACTTCTGAACATTCTGTTGATGTATAGGGATTGGCTTTACCAGTGTCCTCAGGGCTACTGTGGAGTAGATCTACAGTGATGTGCTGAGAAATGTTAATTAAAACCAAAATGAGAAATCATCTCCCTCCAGTCAGAACGGCCATTACAAAAAAAGAAAAGTTGAAAAATAATAAATCTTGGTGCAGATGCAGGGAAAATGTAGACACTTATACACAGTGGGAATGAAAATCAGTACCGCATCAATGGAAAACATCATAGAGAAACCTCAAAGAACCAAAATCAGATTAAATGTTCTCTTTTGTCCTTGTGAGTACCAGTTTATCCTTGCTGTCCTCTGCTTCACAGCAGTTTTTCCACCCCAACTGCCAGTCTAAGTCCTAAATGGAGATGACAGTTTTTTCATGCCTCCCAGCAGAGACAGAGGTAACAGCCCTTCATAGATTTTATTCACCAGGTCTTGCAGTTTTGTAAAGTTTATTTTCTATAAGAAATTTTATAACATGTTGATTATTGGGGCTTTTACTTCCATATTAAGTCCCAACTGATATGATTATTTTAGGAATAATTCATATCAGGTAATCACATTATATTTGAACAAAATTCTTTAACCTCCTTGGAACTTTAACTCTCAGTCTAAAAACATACACACATTTAGCTTCAGTTTCTAAAAGATGATTGAAATATATTTATAGTGCTAATGTATTCTCAGGTCCAGAAAAATCTCTCTGTATTTTTAATAACAAATTTTAACATAAGTCTTTGGATACATTTACCATGACACTATCAAAATAAGGTATCAGCATACTTAAAAATTATTTTTCTTGAGCATTTTCAAATGAATATTAAACATAGAATGGATGCTAACCATATGTTTGAAGAGACATGTCATAGCATTTACTTCGTTTTATAGAGTAACAATCACAGGCTAATCAAGCTCAAAAAATGATAGCGTAGGGCAGCGCCTGTTGGTCTGTGGGCAGGGTGCCGGCCCCATTTACAGAGGGTGGCGGGCTCGAACTCAGCCCCAGCCAAACTGCAACAAAAAATATTCCAGCGTCGTGGCGGGAGCCTGTAGTCCCAGCTACTCAGGAGGCTGAGGCAAAGGAATCGCCTAAGCCCAGGAGTTGGGGGTTGCTATGAGCTGTGTCTCTACGGCACTCTACCAAGGGCGATAAAGTGAGACTCTGTCTCTAAAAAAAAAAAAAAAAAAATGACAGCCTAAAGATATCATCTTTGTAATACCAAGTGGACCTTGGATATTATTTTTAATCATTACAGTAAACGAGGAAATTCTCACCACCCTTTCTAGCATCTTACCTCCAGATACCATGTCCAGTAAAGTATAATGATTCCATGACATGCATTTAATATGGATTACTGCAGTTTGAGTAAGAGACTCTATTATCTCTTTAAAATTATAGCATATTTTCTCTTCACTAGTACATCACTAGGCAAGAATTTAGGAAATCTATCATAGTGTAAAAATTTGTCTATTTTTACCATTAAACAGATATTTTGGGCATTTGCATGTGTGCATGTGTGAATGTATGAATGCGTGTGATATTATCAATGAATATTCATTTTCTGCATATACCATATATTACTATTCTATAAAAATGACATTACATTTTATTTTATTTTACTAAAGTAATTTTAAATAAAAATCAGAAATTTTCTGAGTATTTTAATTTTAAACACCTAGAAATATGAAATTGCACAGGGGACATTTTTTTCAATTTCAGAAACTGCAAACTCACATGGAATACCTATGTGTTTTAAATAGTTTGCGGTTTCTTGGGACAACATTTAGATAAATATTTATGCAGATTTGTTTTGAGACAAAATCTGTTGCTCCATGCTAGAGTGCTGTGGGGTCATCACAGCTCACAGCAATCTTAAACTGCTGGATGCAAGCAATATTTCTGTTTCAGTCTCCCAAGTGGATGGGGTTACAGATGCCCGCCACAACACCTGGATCATTGTTCTATTCTTAGTTATATGGTTTCAGTCTTGCTCAGGCTGGTCTTGAACTCCTAGCTCAATCAATTCTTCCTACCTTGGCCTCCCAGAGTGCTAGGATTACAGCCATGAGCCACCACATCTAGCAAATTACTTTTGTTTAGATTACTGACATATGGAGAGTACACAGAAATAATAACCTACCATTATTATATTTAATTCATAATAGTGTCTTCCACCTAATTATTCTCTTTAAAACAGACATATAAGTTATACAACTACCTAAAGGCTATTAGACCTAAGTGAAATTTTTACTATCAAAAGTTAAAAACTGAAAGATATTATTCTAGAACTAATCATTTTACATAGTCACCTGGATACCATACTAAATTACTAAGTTCATTGACATCAATAGTCCTACGAAGTTCCTTGAAATTCAATAATTTAAAATCTATTTTTATAAATTTACCTAGCTATCTAAATATTCAGATTTTTCATTTTATGAAATACTCTTAAATACTTTTTTAAAAATTTTAAAAATATGAGTACTTAAAATATGTACAATTTATACTTTAATTAGTAATAACATGAACTTTTGAATAATTTAAAATTAAGTTTATTTTTATTTGGTTTGAATTAATATTTGATTATATTACATATATACACACAGACACAATAGCATTCTCTTATATTTGACTATTATAACTAATTTCTATTATATCACATAAAAGCCAATTGAATACAAAAATAAATGTATATCTTCACTGCAGACATGGCCACACAACCAAAAAGAACACCCTAATTTTAAAAGGGTTCTAATGTCCATTTTTATAGACACATGGTGAATTTTGATTAAGGGTTGATTTTAAAGAAAATCATAATGATGATAATACTCCAAACTCTCCTAAATAGACAAGTGTCATTTAACTCTGATGCAGCTGGTGACTGTAAGATTCATGCTAATGTCAATGATTTCTTCAGCCAAAAAATAGCTTTGGAATGCCACCTATGCACCAAAAGCATTCTGGGATTACATCAATGAACCAAAAAAGGTAACAAACTCCTCAAAATTGCAACGTATTATAATGATCCAAATAGTCCCCATTTTGAGACAAAAGATGATGTCAATTGTTTGATAGCCATCTTGTCTTTGCCCTGGAACATGGTTTCTTATTTATAGGCTAACTGAATTCTATGCACTTACAGGGGTTCCTCCTTATTTTAAATTGCTGTGTTAATATAACTACAATAACTATATATAACTACAATAACTACATGTTATTGTATAGTATTGTATCAGTTATAGGGTATAACTAATAATTAGTTATACTAATTTAGTAATAGTACTTTAGTAGTTATAGTAATTTAGTAATAGTAGTTTAATATACTACTATTATAGTTATATTAATTATAGTTATAGTAATTTAGTAATAGTAGTTTTATATACTACTATTGTAGTACTATTGTACTACTTTTGTAGTTGTATTAATAGTAGTTATAGTAATTTAGTAATAGTAGTTTAATATACTACTATTGTAGTTAACATAGAAATTAGTTATATCTTTTACTCATGTGATAAGACTCTTGTAAAAAACATTTTTCTTACAGATAGCAGGAATTTTTGCACCGTGTTTGAACAACTATGTCACATAATGAAGAAGGCCCATGTTTCTTCTTAATGTTCTAATTAATTAAAGCTAAAGCCCTAATTTTAACTAATAGTCAATAATTTAAAAGTTAAATTGAAGTGAAAGGCACCCATACTATGAAGGATGCCAATTTTACCCTAATACATAACATATAACTTAACACCTACCAAATATTAATTTAAGCAGCCTGTATTTATAAAGTTGAAGCCCAAAAGATAATTTCTTCATTAAGGAATTTTCAATAAGAAACCAGATACATAGTCAAACTGTTCTCTCAGTTTCCTATCAATGTTTTATCTGCCAATATTAATAAAGATTTCTATACAAAACAACCATTTATAATCAGAAAAATATATAAGGTTAACAGCTTGATTATGATTATGTGGAAAGATGATACTTATCTCTTATTGAATTTCAAATTGCTGGTGTTTTAGCCAGTTCAAAAATCAATCATGAATTGTAATTGATTTGCCTCAACTGAGAAAAAGAAAGCAAGGAGTAACATACAGTTAGTTAAAAAAATGAAGTATAAAGAAATGATATTTTGAGAGATTTAGCTAGCATTTTGAACTAGGTTGAAATACAACTGAAAGATTTTCTTTTCTCCTGGAATCCATAATAGAGTATAAAGAATAGTATTAACAGACAAGAACCTATTCATTGTGTGACATTGCTTAAAAGACACCAAGATTCAAGGTGTCATAATAATCTTCAAATAATACAAATGAAACATTCACTTTCATACTGCTAGTCATTACACAATGGAAATTTTAGTAAAGGTATTAACTGGCTATCGATAACACAAAAATAGGAAAACCTTTGCTTATGACATTGTTCAAGAAATTTATTTGTTGCAAAGAAATTTTAGAACATTTCTTAGATTTGTGATAGAGTCACACAGGTAACAAATTAATAACTTCTGTTTTTGATGCATAAACATTTTTAAGAATAGTGAATAAACTCTATAGAGATTATTGCTGGAATGCTATTTCCTCACTACCAATGCTCACACCTTGCCTATCCTAAAGTATTAAGATAAAATCAAGCACATTAATCAACTTTGTCACCAAAACATACTTCCTTAAAACTGAACATTTTGCCAAGCAATATAAATATGTTTGTAAGAATTTCTCTGAAATATGAATCAGAGACTGTTGAATCTTTCCTCTTTATTAATGATGTTTTGAAGACAGTGTAATATAACAAAAAGATCACTGATTAATTTTGATGGAACCAACCATCAAACTTTCAGACACTCAGTATTAATTTACAACTGAAAACCATCATGTTCAAATGATCTTTGGGGGGATTGCTTTATGTGTTATATGAGGCAGTGATACCACTGAGCCAAATTGGATGATTCATGTATTTTCTATTATTTTATTTTATTTTTTGTGGAGCATATTTCTTTCCAAAGGAGAAAATTCTCTGAAAATATAAACAAACACAAATGCATACAATTGTGTAGTTGAATTGTGAGTTATGGGCAGCTAGGACATTGAATCAGAGATGGAAAGACTAATTACCCTCTGTAAGCTATAAGTTGAAAGATGAGATCACTATCAATTTATTTGCTGGCAAATCAGTAAAAAAGTATGAAACATTTCTTACATTTAATTGAATGACATGATAATATTAATATTAATCTACATAGATTCAACCAAAACCCATTCTCTTTACTTCTTCAACCACTTTTGCTCTCGTTCATCTCTAACAGACAACTTCTTGCCATTTCCTTTTAATTTTTTTCTCTGCAAAAAAGATATTTGCACCAGATTGTTCTTGCCATTTCTTAAATGTACCACTCATATTCATCCTCAGAGCCCTTTTATTTTTTATCTGTTTATAGCGTAAATGTTTTGCTCACAACTTCAGTTGGTTTTGTATGGAGTTCTCTTCAAATGCAATCTCCTCAAAGAAACAGTTCTCTACCTGTAATAGCATCACTGCCTCATCCTTTTCCATTAGTCCTTGTTCTTTCCCTCTGCTTTATTTTTCTCCCTGTAGTCACCTTCTTCTGCCTCTGCATGGGGAGTGGTTTTGTCTGTCAGTTTCCCTGATGCATCACTGGTGCTACAATCGAACCTCACACAGTCTATTGTCAGTAATGATAACTTAAAGAAATAAGAAAACAAATAAATGATTAAAGAAACAAGTGAAAGACCAACAATTATGCTCTGAGTGTGTGTTAAAAGTTGTTAATAATAGGAAAAAGGGGAATTGCAAGCCAGTGGTCTCCTTCATTTCTGTTTTATCACAACTGCTTTGTTGTAAAGATGAAGACAGAGACATTTGGGAGGATAATTTAACTCATCACTTTGACTGGAAGCTATTGCTGTTTTATTTAAAACCAACGTAAGGAACAATCCTTTCAACTACAGAGGAGTCTGACAATTCACATCACTGTTCTGTAGAATTGTAAATTTTCAATGCAAACAAATAGCCATAAAAGTTCTAGCAAAAGCAATGATCTTATATCCAAAGTGTCCGGTGGTAAATAAAAATAAAAAAATAAGGGCTAACCAGTTTACTATTTGTAACTTAAGCCTCAAGAATTATTGTTGGGAGGGTTAATGGTGGGACCACACCTATGGAGCGTATCTCAAGGGTACAAGTCAAATCTATCAAGTACTGAACAGAAAAGTCTTAACACTGTGATTAAGTAAAGGAGGTGAAAGCTATGTTGATTAGTAGGATGTAAGAACTGCAATTTGTACAAATAATCAACACATGGAATCCCACAAAGGCATAAATGTACTCATGATCTATGTATACACGACTTAATTAAAAAATAAAGAATTATTGTTGGCAGAACATAGAATGCAGAATACAAAAGCAAGGAGGAGAAAGAAAAATCTTGCTTCTGGTCACCAAGGGAGAAGTGTTTGGTAGGTAAAAAAGAAAGCACCTTTATAAGACTAGTCTATCATCACATTCTATTAAAAAACTCGTTTATATTTGAACCAAGCTTAGTGCTCTTAGGAGTGTCCAACATGGGACCCACGGGCCACATACAGATTATTTGAAAACTTTTGCTACACAAAACTATATTTTATTTTATTCATTTAATTTTTCTGTTCCTTTTATCATATTTCAAAGTAACAAACTTTTGATCAAGAATTATTGTGGGATTTGGTGACAGAAATGATCAAAGAAAGAAACGATAGATATTTATGCAGCATAGTAATAAGGCTACAATGAAGAATAATGGTGAGACAGAAGGGCCCAAGAGAGAGTAACTGCTTAAAACCAAACAAATGTCCCTTCCATAGGCATGTATACTGATTCCTCTTTTTTTTTATCCAAGAAAGTATACTGCTATTTTGATGTTATTTAAATGCATAAATTATGTGGGCAGCATTTTTGTTATGTACCTTATTTGAAGGAGCTAAAATACATAGAAATGAGAGAGAGAGAATGAATTAAATCCAGGAACATCTCAAACCAGTTTCCTAGTTTAGAAGCATTGATAGAACCATGGTCAAAGTATATGCTCAGGTAATAATATTAACATTCAATAATATCTCTTTCAAACATTTACAATAGCCAATGACTGCCCATAGCAACTATCATGGGAACATCTCTTCCTCTGTGATATATCGGTACCACCCACAACACCTTGACAGTCTTTCAGTTTGCTTCAGTTGAATCCTGTCATCTAGGCTACTTGATCTCTGCACCTCGGTCCCTCAGTTTCCCCTCTCATGATGTGCTGCAGTCTCATATCTGGTCCGGCCATGTCATACATTCCATGATGAGCTATTTCATGAAGAGTCTACTCTTCTTCTACTCTGTTTCTGCAAAAACTTCATGCTACTTAAATCATTTTATCCAGAGAATGAGGAACAGGAAAAATAAATGGGAAAAAAGTGGAGGTTTGTAAACATTTGGAGGTCAAAACATTTTATCACATCGCATTTTGTTTACACTTGGGGAACTTTGATAAAGACATGTTGGGTATTGAGTCTCAAGTCTCTTTTACTCAGAGTGTGTGCAGCTCTACTTGGGAGTCTTTGGAGGTACCCAGGGTAGAGTTTGGCTAATCCTCATTATTATAAGCAGTCCTCACTTTTCCACAGGGAATATTTTCAAAGACCCCCAGTGGATACATAAAACCATAGATCCTGCTGAAAACTGTATATATTATGCTTTTTCCTATTCATACATATGTATGACAAAGTTAATTATAAACTTTAGGCAGAGCAGGAGATTAATGACAATATCTAATAATAAAATAGAATAATTATAACAACACATTGTAATGAATGTTAAGTGAATGTAGTTTTTCTGTCTGCCAGAATTTTTTACTGTTTTGTACTCATCTATTTTCAGACCACGACTGTGGGTAACTGAAACCAAACAGAGCCACTGTGGGTATGGGGGGCCTAGAATAATGAGAAACTATATGGAAAGAAAATACCAACAGAAAATTCAATCCACTGTTCCTTCAAACTTAGTGGTTTTGACAATAGAAGAAAGAATTCTGGGGAGAACTTCTAAACTCTGTTCCCTATCTTAATTGTTTCAAAGGAAGGACCAATCTCTCTATTCCTACTCTCTGTCCTAAGCACGCTTTAACCAGAGATAGTCAGGGAAAGGAGTGGCCAGCTGCATTCATTGTTCTTTCTAGGACATCTTCTCCCTCCCTGAAGGCATGTAAGGATCTGTAACACCAAATCGGTTCACACACTGGCTCTGGGGTATGTCCTGACCGGCATTAGATAACTTGCTCATTGGACTTGTGGTGGCATCCTTTGTTGATACTGTTTTCAAATTATGGGCACACTTTAGAATCGTCCTTCATTTTCCCAGTTTACTGAGAGCCCTTAGCATCTTTCTAATTCCATAAGGGCCCTTAGGATGGTCCTTCTAATCTCTCAGAGAGTGATAGCCGTTGCCTCTGAATCTTTCCATTTTTATATGATCAGAATGTATGTTCTAACCAGAGCTTAAAATTGTTTTCTCTCCCCTTTGCTGCAGCACTGCCTAAATACACATGCAAATTCTGAAAATTAGTTTAAACCAGTGATTGCAAAGCTTGTTTAAGGCTATTCTATAGCAGCTGTAAAGCAGGCAAAGACTCTGATGTAACTGGTGGAGGCAGGTTTTAAATAGTTACAGCCTAACTCCCCCTGGTTTCTCTCCTTCCCTGTAAGGCTTCAGTGTCATAAGCAATTAAGAGACCCATAGAACTAGAAATATGTATTTCCAGAAAGGTTTTTTGACATTCTTACATATTAAACATAAGACAATACGTTTAGCTCAAGAATTTTTTTGGTGGCTGTCAGGAACCAAAGTATCTTGTCCTATGTTCACTTTGCCTGCATGCAATATAAGCTTGGATTTACTGATACTTGTGATAAAAATGAGTTCCTGGTTCAGACTGAGGATGAGGTAATGAACCTCTCTTCAATGTGCTACTGAGGACAAAGATCAGAGAAGAAAAGAGTCTAACAGAGCCCAAGGTGAGCAAGAACTTTATGCATCTCCATCTGTTTAATTTGTTAATTCTTTCAATTATACACAAGTGTGTTAGTGCATTTAGCATACACAGTGAGGGAAATGCTCCTATCTCACAGAATATAAAAAGCTTGAAAGACACAAACCCATACCCGCATGCAAATGTGAGTGTTCTGCAAATGTAGCTCAGTGACTCATATGAGAATATTAAGTATAAATTTAAAACACAAAACATTTGTTTATATGCTCTGCTTCAGTAGATGATACGTTTAGCAATCACAAATATTTAGCAGTAGACATTAATAAAATGAGCCGAAAGCAAGTTGACTAACAATAAACTTGCTAGTTTGGATTAATAGAGGATTTGCTATGTCTTTCCATTAGGAAGCTCCAAAACATTTAAACCTGAGTGCTCGCCATATTGGCAAAATAGTATACGGACATGTTTTATTACTACAAATTCAGAGACATAAGAATGGTGAAATTAAGAGCAAAACTAAAAATAACTATTGGAGGGGAAGTTTCGTTTTCCTAAAGAAAAACATGAAAAACATATTCATGGATTATTTCCTTTGGACTTTGAAGAAAGGATGATTAAACACTACATTGTAAAATCTTGCAGAGGTTCATTTGATCGCCATATTTTTAGAAATTTAGTGTAAAGGAGAAAAGCAAAACATTCATGCTCCAGGATGTTATTTATACTCCTGGTGATGACATTCAAATAACTCTGGCAGCTTTCTGAGTACTTGGCAGTTTCTCCAAAATATACCAAGGAAAGAGCACAACAGTACTGCGCTATATCATGTCACATTCTTCTACAACACAAACATTGACTCTTCACCACACGCTATTGACAGCACTGCTATGGCAACATCCTTGCAGAGTTTCGAGCTCCTTTGAAAAATAGGATCTAATCAGCACAACGGGAGATAAAATGCCATCATTACTGTTGCTATAATTATCTAGTTGAAAAAATAAGCTCTATAATATAGAATCAAAACAAACTTGTTTAGTGAAACTAAATGTTTTATCTCAGCTCAGCTTATGTTGTCAAGTAAGCTGGTTAAAAATAAGCAAAGAAAATACTGATTGACCTTCCATCATGTTTATAGGATTTTTGTTTCTGGTTGAAAGGCTAAATGTTTTCATTAAAGAACGTTTAGAAAATACATATTCAATCTGTATTAAAAAATAGTTTACCATAATTAAACCACAGTTCTGCATGATGAAAAAGGACTTTTTTCTGTTACAATCTTTTGATTTCATTTTCTTTTCTATAGATACATTTAAGATCTATTTCTACCTTATTTAAATCCATCATAAGTCTAACTCCATATATTTCATTATAAATATGAACTAAAATAATCAAACGTATAAATTTTTGTGATTGTTTAATTTTGCCAAAATTTGGATGGACACTTAAACAGAGGCCTGCGATTTTGTGGAAATATTTTGCTGATTCCATGTAATGTGCTTGAAAATTAAATTTGTGCTAATTCCTCAAAAGAGTAAAAGGAGTGTCTAATGCAGAACAATAATAAATCCATGATAAAGTGAACTCATACAAGTGTCATATACATAGTATAGGTTTCCAAATTGAATTACAGGATAAAGGTTAGCCTCCAATAAGCTAATTAACATAATTTTTAAGAAATGTAAATATGGGAAAACACTGTTT
The DNA here is from genome assembly GCA_963574655.1 of Perodicticus potto. NCBI lineage: Eukaryota > Metazoa > Chordata > Mammalia > Primates > Lorisidae > Perodicticus > Perodicticus potto. Next base: position 20,657 of record CAUYRH010039083.1, read on the forward strand.
AGAATAAAGAGGAAGCACAAATTCAAATAAGCTTGGTAGAAGGGTACCTCACAGAACTGGTAGAGAAAGCGATCCACTGATCACATCCACACAAGTTTAAAATCAAACAACCCAAGGAGATAACCATTTAACTGCCACATAGTAGAGAGGATATTTTTAAAATATTCATAAAGTTCAGAGACACTAGGAGGGTGTTATAGAACAAAAACACTAGTGGCATTACTTCTAGTTATAATGAGAAAAATTATATTTGAAGATGATCTTGATATGAACCTTGTTTGTTAATTACTGCAGACAGCCCAAGTGAAAATTCCGACTCCTTCCTCTGCTCTCCATCTTCGGTCACGTTCTTGCTTCCTCAGCACATTCATTTTGCCATGAATGAATCATGTTTTGCTGTTATTCATAATCGTCATGTCTAATCAGCCAGGAATATTGGTCCTTACCAGGCTTAACTTGCAGTCTACTTCTTTGACAAAATATATATTCCATCTAGATGACTATATACGTGTGAATGTCAACTATGCCTATTGATAAAGAAAAGTTCCGGTTTGTATCTGGATGTATTCTTGGACTGACTCTGAATCAAATAACTCCTTCTCAATCACACTAAGTATTTATATTCATTGAAAGAGGCTCTTACAATGTAATTCAAGTAAAGTGTTTCCAAGGAATGACATCATTTAAACCCATGTGGGAGGGGATTAGAGGGGAACTGTGTATGGACTTGGGTTGACACTTTCACTTACTACCTCTACTCATAGCAAGTTGGATTTTAAGAAACTCACTTCGATAAGACATTTGTAAAACATGAAACTCACTCACCATTCCGACTCTCTTCATCAATAGCAACTATGGTAGCTGGTGGTCCTCCCCTAGCTAGTTTGCAATCTAAGGAGAGAAAATAACCAAAAGTAAGAATTAACCACTGCAGGGGCACTCATCATGAGATCGACTATATTGAGATTTAAAAAAATGTAACCAAATTATTATGTCATTACTGTTACCATTTTTTATTTTAAAACTATTTTAGAAGAACTACATATTACCATATTATAATAGGATCACATTGTGTGCCACAAAACTATTCAAATCTTACTGAGAAAACACCAGCAGAGCCCACTGGAGAGCAGAAGTCCTTCAGGACAGAGATAATGGGATGGAAATTTAACCCAAAGAAATAACATAAAGAGATGATTAACAAGAATAAATTGTAATTAAAGCTTCACAACAGAAACAAACATAATTGAACTTTAATTGTGATAAAGGGTCTAATTAAAGAGAGTGAATAGAATTTTAACAATGCTCTAAAGAGAATAAAACAAAGACAGACAAGAAATGCTCATGAGGTTGTTTGGGAGTTTTATTTTTATTGTCTTACCCTCATATTGCCCGTCTGGAGTCAAAAGTATAGAGTCACCAATGGAAGCAGATAAGAGAAATCAAAGAAAGGAAGGAAGAAAGAATATATGTATATATTTAGTGAGAGATTTAAAGAGACAAAAATATTATACAATAACACATACATCACCTACTGATCTGTGGAAATGGAATATATAAGACATATCGCATTATGTAAATATAATATAACTATAGTATATTAACTTGATAATATACATCATTATCATTTTTAAACTACTATAGATAGACCTGAAAACAACATAAAGTATGTTTACATGTTTCTTATGAAAAGAAAAGGCAAATTATTTATAAACAGTATACTTTTGCTATGTTGAAGACACTTTAAGAATGTAGTTCCTTGCTGCGGCAGCCAGCTGAAGAGCCAGTGGGCTGGATGACAGGCAAGGCGGGGGACCTACAATACCCACCAGAGGCTCCAATAGCCAAAGAGGCTGGACAACTGCTGAGGAGACACCTGTGCCTTGGTGTCTCCTTCACTTTACACTTGGGACTAAATGTGGAACCTCCATTTCCTATGCCTAGGTCAGTTTCTTGTGAATTTCCTAGGCCTGAATTCCATGGATGGACTGTGTCCATTCACTGATACACTCATTCACCTTGCCCCCCGGCGGAAGGGACTGTATTCATTCGTTTTCTGGCCAAGGAACCCATACACCTATATATACCCTGAGGCTAGAGGCCTAGAGGAGGAGACAGGGAAAGACCAGTAGAGGAAAGGAGAGAGCTTCTCTCTCCCCACTTGAAATCTCTCCCATTACCAGGAGCTTTGGTGTTTTCTGTATTCTTTTCTGTAAATCAATTCTGTCTTACCACAGAGGGGTGGGTGGGGAAATAATGTAATGAATAATAAAATACATGTATTAAAAAAAAAAAGAATGTAGTTCCTGTCAATCAATAGTGATGATTAATTCGTTATTCCAAACACTGCTAATACCCCACTAGTATCAGATGGTAATGAACATAAAAATAGCATCATGAGCTATAATATCTATGACAATTAAAATATAAAAACTGAACAGGCAAGATGTCAAGTGTACATTTCTGAGACATCAACTATTCTCCTAGGAGGTCCGCAGTGAGGCTGACAGGGCTGTGCTAGGCAGTTATGTACCCATGGCACGCTCCTATACAGTGTGCAAATTAATTTTGCTTAAAGACATCCAAATATGCATATTAACTGGCAGAAGATTTCAAGGTTTATTTAGTTATTTATAAAAATTATGTCATTTATTCTGCAAGTGGCCATGCATATCAAGGCTTGTGGTAAGCACTGCCTTGTATTGTAAGGTGTGCACTTTCTTATATGAAGCCAGGAAGCTGAGACATCCACATTTTTTTCTTCATTCTTGTCAATATTCAAGGAACTCCAAGTGTTAACCTTTTCAGATCTACCATAGCTCATACTCATACACTTCTTCCTCCCCTTCCCACGTCCCCAGACACAGGCCATTGCTATTCTCTCAATGGTTTCCTCACTGGTCTCCCGGAAGCCTTATTTTCACCCTACATCCATCTATTCTTTTCACTAGAATTGTTTTCATGTATCCAAATCAAATAAAAAATAATGAAATTTCTTTGCACAAAATCTTCACATGTGTCCTTTGGATTAGAGGGGGAAAAACAGGATAACATTCAAGGTTTTCACATGGCCTAAGCATTCGTCATTTAGAAATAAGTGATTTGCCCTCAGTCACATTAAACCACTTACTTTTAATGGGATGTATCTTTCACTTCTGGAAAGTTTGTTTTTACTTAGATTATTTTAAACCTTATTCCCAGCTAGAAACTCTCTACTTTTCTTTGTAGAATTAGATATTTCACATGTATCATGAAATTTTGACCAATTTCCTTGTCAGAATTCCTTTTACACCTATATACTCATAATATTGTGTTTTTCTAGTTCTCCCTTTATATCTTCAAAACTCATTAACTCGTTCAGTAAGATGTATATATTAATCACTATATTCTAAACATGTGAATTAAAAAATAGCAAATAGTTCCTTTCCTCAAGGATCCTGGTTGGGAGGAGTAAAGATCAAATAACAAAGATACTTAAGCAATCACACAGGTATAATACCATGTGGTACATGTGGAGTCAGTTCTTAATAAATTTACTGACAACATAATTGACTAAGGAAAAAAGAGATAATACATGAGGAGTGTATTACCATGATAATACATGAGGAATTGTGAAATGGGAGGTAAAGATTTGTTAAGAAAAAAATTAAAAAAGAAACCTGACCACGAACCAAATTCTTGGATTACCAAATCTCACTTTTGTTCATTTTTTTGAGCGCAGTTACTTTTCAAGATTATTCCCTACAGATACAAACACACACACAGAGAGAAAATGTACGACTATATGCTACTGCCTTAGTAAGGACCACGATACCTACAGAGACTAGATTAAGGGCGTATAGAAGAATATACATTTAATCAATAACTTTATGGGCAGGCAGAATAAAAGAAAAGAAAAGAAGGGAGAAGTTAGGTGTAAATATTTTAAATAATTTCACCAGTTGGGTATCTTTAAGGGTAGAATTATTCTATGCAGTTCAACCAAATAATACTCCCTCTACCCCAGCCCTGTCTAACCCCTCTACTTTTCCCATTTTCAGTTAATTCTCTAGTCATTAAAAAGTGAAATTTACATTTGTAGCACCGATTGCTAAAGTGCACTTTTTATTCCTCTTCCCTGTCTAGTTTTATTCCTCTTTCAAGAATCTTCCAAGGCATCCCCTCTTCTAAAATACCGTCCCTAGATTTAAGTGTCTCTGCTCCACATTCCTGCAGCATACTCTGTATTCTACTGGATTAACTACTCCATCAGCAAAATACTGCGGCTTTGGCTTTCACAAGAGTTTTCAGACTAACACTGCATCATATTCCTTTTGGTAACTTCAGAACCTGGCAAGAACTGGTCATGAAAGAATGTTTGTTCAATGATTCTGAACTGCAACTAGCCAAGCTAAATCTCCCATCGTATACCCTTCATGAGAGCTGCTCAGAAGTCGATTCTTACCATCTTCTCACCATCAGAAACAACCCAGGAGTAGAGGCTCAGCTCCATTTCCTTCCAGTCAGAACCCTTTATATAACTCCCTAGAAGCTTTAGTTAGTCTCCTATCATATTCCAAAACCCCTCATGAGATATTTTCTTATACAACACATACTACCAGATCAATACAATAATTTTTCAAATGTTTTTGAGACTGACAAAACTAATAGAGGTAAGTCAGACATATAAAAATAGTCTATTAATAACATTGCTCATAGGAAGTGTTTATTTTGAAATGATGCTTTCATGAAAGTATAATTAATTCGTTTTAAAATTCACCAAAATATTTTTAATGCCAGGTATAGGCAGAATTGTCTTGAAAAGAAAGTAAATTTGGATGGCATAGCAAAGGATATTTTATGCATGCAAAATATACAAATGAAGATGAAAGTGAAGACTGGAAAACAGTTTGAGGGATGGCGAGCATTTCTCTATGATCTGTGGATAACCTGTCTGCACAGGAAGTCAGGTTAGCTGCTGATGCCTGTATCTTGGAAACGGACTTCCTTAATCTATTTAATTTCACCCTTGACTGTCCTGGTTAAATAAAAAATTCATTGTTTTTCATGCCTAAAATATTTGTAACCTCTTAATCCCCCATCCATTCCCTATATCAAATTTGTTATAAAGTACAGGGTATGAATGTCAACACCTGAAGGCTCAAAGTGGCTTAATTCCACCAATTTGTCATCAAGTTAAAAATAAGCCATGAATTTTTAAATAATCATACGTTAACAAGTTGAATGTAAAACCCAAAAAGAAGAATGAGAATTAGATATACTGACTGATCTCAATTACAATAAACCCATGATGCTCTATTTTTACTGTAGCCTAAATTTTAAGAGTATGACATGTAAGAACAAGACAATAATCTAGAATTTTCTAAACATGCTGATTTTTTTTTTACCAAGAAAAGGGATCAGCCAGGAAATGCAACCTTATTTTCACCCTATCATTTTCTCAAACTTCCCTTTAAGACCAATTTATGTATTTTAATAACATTTCAAAATTATTCATTCTTTTTTCATATACTAAAATGGTAATTGCAACCTGTATGTTGATGACTTGGATGTTATATTTCCTACTCACACCTCTCTTCTGAGTCTGGGTCTCATTGCTCAGACAACTAACATCTCCAACTTGTAATTTGAAGTTCCCTTAAACACAATATGGCAAATTGAGTTCTAGTTGCTTCCCCAGCCTAAACTTGGACTCTTTAGTACATGTTATATCAGTGAATAGGATAATTTATACCAAGTAGCGTCAACTAGAAACCAGCAAGTCACCATTTCTATCCATCTTTGTAGCCTTCCAAAATAGACCCAGTATGAATTAGTGAATCAAATTCTTAAAGAAAAAATTTCTTATATTCACCTTCTGCTTTCAATCCGTGGTACCACAATAATCCCCCTCTTACCTAATCGAGTAGGTTTGCCTAACTATTCTTCACACAATCTCATCCCCGCTCTGATTTAATTTTCTATGTTTAACCTTTCATAAATAATCTCCCACAAATAAAAATTGTTTCTTCTTTAATCATTTGGCATTTCTTTTCTGTTACAAATGAAAATATGTTCATGGCCTACATCCCAGTGCATAACATAATTTTGAATGAAAACTAAATTATTTTATATGGCCTACAAGATCCTGTAAGATTAACCTTCTTCTTCGTCTTCAGCCTAATCCATGTTCTTTCCCATCAAACCCATTTCTGATCCCCAGGCTAGTAAGATTCAGTAGACTAGGTGAGGTTACACATGCTCATAACTCTCTGTATCATAGTTTTGGTTTATAATTATTTGAGTCCTTCTAGGCAGGAACAACCCATACCTTGCTTCTGTCCCGCATGGTTAGTCCCCAGGGCAGGCTTCCTGGCATGCAGTAATCTTATGCAATAACTTAATACATACAAGATGCAAGCTCTCAACCCAATTTGACACAATAAAATTTTGAAAACCACGCTATACAACATAATATTCTTTGTGTGTCCTATTAATCTTTGAAATGTCATGCTCAAATACAAGTACAGCTCAAATCACATCCTTCTGTTTGACATAATTTCATTAAACACTAATGAGAAAAAAAAAAAAAAAGAGTTGATTCTAAGTCAGAGCGTCAGAGCCACTGTTAGTGTGAAGCACGCACGCTTTCCTCAGGCCTGCAGTAAGTTTTCTCCATGTCTCAAGCATGTGTGCCGGTGAGGTCCATCAGAGCCTGCCAGTATGGTCCTGGGCTGCGTGAGTACAGGTGTAATGGGCCCTTTGATGGCATGCCATCCCCTCTAGGGGTGGTTCCTGCCTTGTCCCCTGAGTGACTGAGACAAATTTTAGTAACCCACAACCCAGAACAGAAATACTAGGTATAAAACAAACAAAAAACTTACTGTCTTTACTAATCTTTTCTAAATATATGCATATCTCGTATTTATTTCTATTTTAATATTAGAAATGTTTTGGTCTATATATAGAACTTTGGTTATCATGTTTGGACCAGAAAGATACCCTAGGAACTTTACTCTTGTTTTCATTGATTCGTCTGCGGTAAAATGTTTCCTTATATGTGTTTCAATGTGGATAATGGTTAAATGAAGACTTACAGTGGTGGGCAAAGGAGGGGCAATATATTAGTATTCCAATATATTCTAATTCTAAGGACAGAATTGTTGGTGTTATCTCAACAGACGTATAAGTCTACAATTAAAATAAGAAAGGTTTAGGTAATTCTGCAGGAATTTAGGATTGTTACAAACTAGTTATGAAAGATGAGATGATAGAGAGTTCACAATAACACAGAGTGGTAATTAAAAGAGAAGAAAGGAGAAAATGTTCACTTCTTTCTTAGTAACTATAGTTTCTATTAGAATTTGACACTGTGATCATTCAATTGCTTAGAATAAAGAACTAATATGTAGTAGCAAGATTACTCCCACAACCTATTAGTAGTAAAAATGTATTCCAAACTATTTCATGGCTTTATCAAAATGTACCTTAAAAGAATAAAACTAAAAGACCTCAGATACCATAGCTTTTATGATATCAAAGATCACATATGCTTTTCTGTTACCTTAGAATTTTAATTAAATTATTTTCTTACCAGACGCCAATAATTATCAGTAAATTATTCTAGCACCTAGCAGAGTATTTGATCTAACACAATCATTCAATAAATTTATGGAATTAGCGTATATCTCCCTCTATGGAAAATGAGTGAAATAAATAATCCATTAAATCCTTACGATTAGTAATTTCAATCCTTTGAGGAGTGTTTTGAGATATTTAAAAAATTGATTCCTAGTATAGTGGTCAGGAACATGTGCTTTGGAGTCAGAAATTCTAACGTTAAATCTTAACTTTTGCTTTTAATAGTAATATAAAATGGGACAAATTGTTAACCTCTTGTACTTCATTAATGGGGATAAGAGTTGTAGATATAATGCTTTCATGAATTTTTTACAAGAAGGATAAAATGAGATAATTTATATAATTTCTTAGAATAGTGCTGCCTGGAAAAAAGTCCAGAAGGAATAGACACACATTTACTCTTTTATAGTTTTATAGTATCATTATTTTCACAAAGGAATTTATTTGGAGTATCTTCTTGTTTGTTTGTTTTACTTTGATCCAAGAACTAGACTTCCTTGGCTCTTCCTAAATATTCACTAGGGCTGACCTTATTTACATATGGGATTGTGGAATGCATTCTTAATTAAGAATAAAAGCAATGACATGAAATGTCACTTATGGTCTGCAGGGACAGAAATCTGCTAGAATTCCTATCCCAGAGACCAATCTAGAAATATTTATTTGAATTTATTAGAGAAAAATAGAGTCTTTGAACTTGAGGTTTTGAAAAAAAGTAATAGGGTGCTCACAGGCCATTTCTGGTTTCACTATAGACCTAAACTGTCTTGGTATGATTGAGTAGAAATATCAAGGAAGAGTTTCAGGCTTTCTCATCCTTCTTTTCCTGTCAACATTCCTCTATTTTTTTTATTTTGGAACTACAGAGTCATCTGGTCTCTTTTGCTCAGGTTTCTGTATATTCTCTCCCTCTCTCCCTCTCTCACTCTCAGACACACATACATGGAATCAGTTGCTTCAAAACCATCTGATTTCACATTCAAAGAAAGTACTGTGCTCTCTTTAGATTTCATGCTACACAAACATTTTATTTTCATTTGCGAGACACAAGCAGCAGAACAAGGGCTGTTCTCATTTTTCCTGTTGATCTTTGTTATATTTATCTCCAGGAAAAAATACATACAGGAGTGAAATCTTTAGACAAGAGCTCCTTGTTTTTAATTTTGTCTCATCCAAAAGAAAAAGACTTTGATCTTGAATTTTTTTTAAATTATTTGAGCAAAACTCTAAGTTATACACATAGCATACCTAAAGTTATAGTCAACAAAGCCATGGAGTTAAATCATTATGGAGAAAAATAAAATGAGTAATTTTAAGGATATATCAAGTAAGTCATTTTCAATTCGAGATCAGGATATGCTATTATGCTTACTCTGTCTGTATTAGCATTTACAGACTTTAGATTTCACTGTGGAGGGAGACATATTTTATAATGCCTTAGTGTCTTCATGAATTTCATTACATAATTCAATTAAAACTTTACAACAACATGATATAATAATATCCACTGAATTCATTAATGATTTTTGCAGTACATCGCCACTTTCATCAGGACAATTTTCTGTAGAAACCATGGCTCCCTCTGTACTTTTGAAGAAAATTTTATTTACTTCCTTTTATTCTAATTGGTCTGTCAACAATAGCAGCTGTGCATATGGATAAGAAACCTCATTCTTATTCTTAAGAAGCTGAAGAATATAAGCAATCAAAATAAAGATAAGTGAGGGGCTTCAGGAAGAAGGCAGAAACTGTCAGTAGAAGGCTGCTCTGAAGAGGAGACAAATCATTTTAAGGTTGCTTTTATTCACTGGGGATATCACTATATATTCTTATTTTGTAATTTTATGTAAATGCATTGTACAACATGTTAGTCTCATACATAATCCTCATTTATATAATTCATACTGTATAACTTAGAAACTGTTTAGATGTCATATCCGTTGATAGTTACAATTCTTCTTTACTTGTCTAAACTTCCATCAGGAACCATGATTACATTTAGGGGATTTAACATGGATGGAAAAATTCTTATTCCAAGGTGTAATATCACCACTGACATCAAAAAATTTGCAGAGTTTTGAGGTAAAAAAAAAAATAGCATTCTTCAAGGACGGCCTAGGCTCAATATTAGCTTCATGGAACCCTTGCTCAATTTTAAATCTTTGTAAATGATGTAAATTATCTGTAGCTCAGTTGCATTACTGGCAAAATAAATGTTATTTTACAGAATAGTGCCTGGCATATGGAAATACTAATTTTTTGTTGGTAATCTTTTATTCTAACTGAAGGAGGAAATCATATCCCATTACATATGTCTATATTTTAAAAACAATGACTTTTATGTATTTTTAAATATTCAGTAGCAATTTCTTTCTTTTTTCTTTTTTCTTTTTTTTTTTTTTTTGTGGAGACAGTCTCATTTTCTCGCCCCCAGTAGAGTGCTGTGGCCTCACAGCTCACAGCAACCTCCACCTCTTGGGCTTAGGTGATGCTCTTGCCTCAGCCTCCGGAGCAGCTGGGACTACAGGTGACAGCTGCCACAACACCCGGCTATTTTTTTGTTGCAGTTTGGCCGGGACTGGGTTTGAACCCGCTACCTTCGGTATATGGGGCCGGCACCCTACTCACTAAGCCACAGGTGCTGCCCAGAAATTTCTTATAATTTTAACACTCACAGGAAAACCATATTTCATTAGTAGATAAAGTCAAAGACTTGGGATCTGTATTGCATTTTTTGCTGTGCATTTAACATACTGAATTAGTAACTGACAGTAGATTGTTAAGAATACCTCACGATAATTGAATCATGCAAATATTCTCCTTTTTTTTTTCCAGTTTTTGACTGGGGCCAGGTTTGAACCCGCCACCTTCGGTGTATGGGACTGGCGTCCTACTCCTTTGAGCCATAGGCACCGCCCCATCTCCTTTTAAATCATCAGAGTAATGTATATAATTAAACTAAAAAGTAACTCTTTTTTGATAACCTAATATAAAATAGAGAAGGTACATCTTCTAGATGTTCTGAACAATCTGTTCCTGTCATTCTTAAATCTTCCTAAAATGCTTGTTTTGTTGTTTAGCTTGTTTTATCACATTATCCAACTTGTCTTTGTAGTTTATAATTAAAGTATAAAGGAGAAAGAAAAGGATAAGTGTTTGTGTCCATGAGGAAAACAAGATTTTTCAACACTTTATGAAAAGCAGTTAAAAGAGTTTATATCCACGCTGTTTCAGAAAGCTAATTTGCTATTATATTTCTAATTATTCCTAATGAGGAGGCTCTGAGGAAATTCTCAATTATGATTCTTACTCAGATACCCAACAGTGTCAAAAGATAAAAGCTGAAGTATCAACATCACTGTTTTAATGTACAGTCTTCAAATAGTGAGATTCTTTTGTTTACAAACTACTTAAATGATTCTTTGCCACAAGTCAATTATGCCTACCTAAAATGTTGTAAAAAAAGCAGACTCTGTGGATTAAATTTTAAAGCAAAACTTGTAAGCATTTAGTTACTTATAATTTGAAACATATTATAGCATACCATTTAGTTATCAAGTAACTAAATGCAAGCATTTAGTTAAGTATAATATGAAAGAGCATACCCATGTAAATATCACATCTGTTTTCCAGTTGTGACATACTGTACCAGGAAACAGACCTGCTGGGTTCATAAGACACAGTGTAGTGAAGTAATTTTCCTACATAAATGAAATAGGATAGGTTAATATTTCCAAACCTCCTTCCCAAGAATGTAGTAATAATTAACTTCTGTTTCCTCATCTAGGATATAACTATTTTTCACTTATGTATGAAACAGGGAAATTGTTAGAGGAGCCGGAAAAAGTAGTTGGTATCACTGACAAAGTTTATGTATTTGAATAGACAGGTAACAAGAAATTTAGCAGTATTTTTTCCATTTTTTATTTTCTTATTTCTCAATGTGATGAACAGAGCTAGGTCTAAGGGTCACTGATGAAAGGAAAAAGTCTGAGGTGGAAAGGGAGGGGGTGAGGGGTAGAGTCATGAAAGGAAAAAAAAATCGAAAAACTAACAAAACAAAACCCAATCATTTCTTACTTTCTTGCCTTCTCAGAGCTTTATCTGATACAACTCCACCTAACAGCAGCTTCCTTGGGGTAATACATCCAGATGTCACCCCAGTGGAAAATTGAATATAGGACAGCAAGCTCCAAAGGAACTCATATTCTTCCATTGTTTCACAGTAAAGAGAAAGAGAGCAGGGGTGATGTCTACACATGTCCATTATGTTAAAAACGATACTTTACCTAAAGAATAATCCTTTAAAAGTTGGTCATATGAACTTGTTCTTTCTTGTTAAATCTGAGTAAAACAGAGTCAAGAATATAGGAGAAAAAAAGCACTCAAAACACATAACAAGGCTCTAAAAATGTAATTCTCTGTGAGTCCAGCTGCTGAAACTGCCTATTCTAACCTGAGACCAATTTTATCTAAAATAGCTGAGATAATGTGCTGCAACTCTAGGACAACTAATTTTGCCCACTGCCCTTGCTCATACATCAGAGCTTACCAGGTCCCCAGAACCTCACTAGTGTCAAAGAACTTTACAAAGAGCAGTTCATAACATTTCCCTTTTCTTTTTATTTTAAATGATACCTCCAACCATGTTCTTGTTCTTTGAACATAACAAAGGTCAACTGGTCTGCTTATATCCCCTGAATTGCAATTCTTTCTTCCCAAATGAAACATTAAATTTAGATTCTTCTCTACATTCTTATTTTTGATTTAAACAATATTTTTTGGTATCATAAACTTTCCAGAGAGTAATACCAAAAGTGACTAAGATCAGCAATATGATCTGCTATATCTTGGGCAGAAAGAAATATTTTATTGGCAAATTCAGCAGAAGCCACTATAGCCTCAGGTTCTAATATACATGTGTCCAAATGGATTCCTTCAAGAAGATTGTGCTAGGATGACAATTTAGACTTTGGCTTTAAGAAGAAAAGCCTATTATTGATAAACCACATTTCTTTTTAGCTTGGAAGTTTTCTTCAGAGTTCTAAAAAACTGAAAATAATAAAAGTACTGAAGTCAAGCATTTTACCATCCTGGGCATGAAGAGATGATATTTTTGACAATTTTCTACTCCCATGCTCAAGGTATGATGCAGAAAGCTTTATGTTCTGCTGAATGTAGCACTCAAGAGGTTCATTGTTGGGTAATCCTCCACAGAGATGCCTGCAGCTTTGAAGATCTGCTGCCTTTTTCCAGACTTTCTCGAGGGTGGGACACTAAATTTTATATCTTTGTGTTTGCTCCTATCACACATTTTGCCAACAGTAAAACCCAAAGAACACATTACAATGTAGTTGATGACTCTCGCAGCTGCTGGGTTTCTTATTTTAAAATCATCCATCCAGTCTCAGTTTTGAGTGTTTAGTGGTGTACGCAGAACAGTTTTTCCTGCCATGTTCAAAAAAAAGGAAAACACTAGAAAGAAGGAAAATCGATCTTTTCAGAATTTCGCTTACATTAACCACATTTTATTTTTGTTTTTTTAAATAATATTATTTTTAAAAAATATAATCAGGACAAGAACCAGAAAATGAGCTCAACATAGTTAAGATCCCCAAAGTCCTTACTCTAAAGCTCATGAACTTAACACTTTAGAAAGCCTCAGAATGGATTAGAAAACACTGAGAAAAGTAGAGAATTGGGTAGAAAGAAGAAGACACGACTAGAGGAAGGTACATTTTCAAATGGAGAGCAAGGACAAAGAAATGACTAAAGTGGATGTAAGAACTCACAAAGCATTGCTGTCTGGCGCAAGGAACGTGTTTCTCTACTAAGACAGCTCCAATAATGCTTTGTGGCACATTATACTAATTAACAGTTGTGTTAATGACCTTACATAATCATCGTAAAATTTAATTCAAAAACTATTTAAATAATAGAAAAGTATGTAATATATTTTAGAAAGGTTTATATCTTTATAAACTTATAATAAACACAAATGTTAATTAAAATAAAGTGACATTTTCATTGTGTCAAATTGTCAAAATTTTTTAGAAGAATAATAATAGTGCGTGTTACAGAGTAAGGAAATAAAAGTCATTAGGTAGTTTGGGGATATCTATGAATTAGATTTTTTGGAAAGAAGACGAAAAAGAAAGGAAGGAAGAGGAAAAAAGAAAGTAGGAAGGAAGGAAATAAAAAAGGAGAGAAACAAAGAAAAAAAAGGGAGAAAGGAAAGACAGGAGAAGAAAGAAAACTCAATTTGAAGATAAATTTGAAAGGTAATATAGCACGCAATTTTAAAAAGTGCACTTTAACTCCAAAATGTTACCATGGCATTATACTAAGATAGAAATCATAAAAAAAAATAATAATATTTTGCTGTTGAAAGTGCTTATAATAGTAAAGCATTATATAAGTTTATTAAATCATAAATGTAAATGTACTCTGCAGGTGTGAAAGATACTATGCCTTGGACCGCTCGCTGCAACCCCTTTTCTTGTAGGTTTATATGTGTTATTGAAGCTGGGGAGCTTAAAACTGCTTTTCCCAGACTCCTTTGCAGGTAGTGTTTCCCTGGCAATCTGCCAGGCAGAAAACAGTCTAATGACAATTGGAAGAAAAGAAAGGAACAAGTGAGGCAAAGGCAACTCAATTAATCATAATGCAGAAAGTATAGGGTTCTATGGGGCAGTTGTGGTCAAGAAATCAGTGTCAGCCCCAGGATACGCTAGGTTGTGGGATACACACACCACCGGGATCTCCTCTCAAAAATTGTTATGTGTACTGAGTTATTTCCTTGGAGCTCTTCATCTTGCCTCTGTACCATGCAAGCTTAGTTCTCTGATTCTTTTAAATCACTTGATTTACTGGTGATAAATGCACTACAAATGAAAGAGGCTATTTAGATCTATCCTGTCTACTATGAAATCTTACAAATGAATAAGCCACTCAAATAAATATATATAAATCTATGCTGTTGAAGAAATTTTGGTGTAATTGCCAATGACATGAGAAGTTAAAAAACAATAAAAAGCAGATCTTAGAGCTGTATGTGAAGTCTGAGCTTATTTTCAAATGTGCCTATAAACTACTTTCAATATAAAAACCTAAATAAATAAGTTATTATTATTGTTACTATTAGTGCTTTCATATTGATCACAATTCCTAAATTATTCTGGCATTGCATCACTGGATTTGTAATAAGAAAATATGTACAAATATAATTTGGAAGCAAAAATAAGGATCTCTACTTTTCTAGAGAACTACTTATGGTGAAAATCACAGAGACTCTAAAAAGAATATATAATCATATACATAAAAAAGAGTATGTTGTGATATCTGTTATATTGTAATATATTTTGATTTAAAATTGTTTTAGCCATAGGAGATGCCTTGTCATCACCCTGACACACTGACTTTGCTTTTCCACCTGCCACACGAGCAATAGTTATTCCTTAACACTCTCTTCAACACAGCACGATCCTCAGCAATTCAGATTTCAAAATGTGACATGTGGCTCCAATGGCAGCATGACAGGGTCTCCAAGAGTCAACTGAGCTAGAGTCTCTTGCTTTATGAAGGCTGTCATGACATGCTAGGAAAGCCACGGGCAGGAGCTTCACATTTAGATCAGGGACAGACACTGCCCCATGAAGAGCTATCATTCACTCTCTGTTGGTTTGTATTTATCACATTCCAGAACTGCGACTATCCTCTCTATTTCTCCTGCATTTTTCTTCCATTTCTTGTACAGTGAGACCTGTTCCACCATGAACAAAATAAGGCAACAGTAATTCTGAAACAGAAAATACAATAGATGAGCAAGTAGAAGTGTAATATGACATTTAACTTTCCTTATTGTTTCCCCAACAAAAATGTTTTATACAGATAGCAAGCTGTCTTGCCATTCATCTTCTGCCACTATGCTCTGTGCTTACTATTTTTTTCCTTTTAAAAATGTTACATCTATCAGATATACAAAAGGATATCTGAAATATTTGTAACATTTAAAACTCAGTAATATTACAATGAAATGAGTATTTATGCCATCTCCACCCACAATCAGAAATGAAATATTGCCAGTATTTTATAAATCTCCTGTGCTTCCTATGGTAAAATTTTGCAAGTTTGGGAGCTTTACATACTGGAATCAATTAGACTGAATCAATTTTTCTGCAACTTGCCTCTTCCTATGCGTCTATTACCTTTTGAGATTAATCCGTACTAATGCATGTACTTTTGTGGACCTGTTGCTATAGAGTTTTGCATTTTATATTGTAATTACATTATTACTCTCCTGTTGGTGGGATAGCTATTGCAATATGACTTTGTGTCTGTGTGTTATCTTCTAGAACACCTGACACTAAATATTTGCCATTTTATCTGTTGTGACATGGTATTTCATGTTGTCAAATTTAAACATTTTCTGAATAGTTGACCATTTCTTAAGTGTTTAAAAAAAAGTGTACCACCATTTCTTTAAAATGCCAATACGATTTTCCAAGAAGTTACTCTTTTAGAAAAATTTGGTTGTATTCTGTTAACTAGTCATTAGTCCCTGCATTTCATCAGTTTGTAGAATATAGTGCCTCTTCCTTTGGGGTCTTGCGACAAAGAGAATTTTTTTTTTTTAATTTCAAAATATTAAGGAAGTAAAAATGTTTTTGTTACATGAATACCTTGAGTAATGCTCAAGTTAGGGTTTCAGCATGTCCATCACCAGAATAGCGTCCATTGCACCCTAGTAACAAGTTCGTATCACTCATTCCCTCCCACTCTCCTGTCTTCTTACCTCTGTGCACCCATGCATACCCTTTGTTTAGCTCCTACTTGGTATGGAAATGATGTGGCATTCACTTTTCCATTCCTGTGATACATTTCTTGGAGGAACGGGTTCCGGATCCATCAAAATTGCTGTGACAGGCACTAAGTAACCCTTTTATATGGCTGAGCAGTACTTCATGTTATATATATGCTGAATTTCACTAATCCACTCCTGATTCTAAAGATAATTATTGTATGGATTTATTTTTAAATATTGCGATACTGTCAACTTTTGTAGATACCTATTTTCAAGTTAACAGATTTCTTCTATTTAAGAGTATCTTTTGTCTTCTTGTGTGTAGTTTTGAACAGTGGCTAAAATATTTCAAATATATTTACTATAGCTATTAACCAATTAAGGAACAAAGAGTATTCTCAAATAAGACAGAAAAGAACTTTCTTGACTTGTAAGCAG
>CAUYRH010039086.1:0-13586 GCA_963574655.1 Perodicticus potto
GCGGGCGCCTGCAGTCCCAGCTACTTGGGAGGTGGAGGCAGGAGACTCGCTTGAGTCCAGGAATTGGAGGTTGCTGTGAGCTGTGATGCCACAGCACTCTATCCAGGGTGACAGCTTGAGGCTCTGTCTCAAAAAAAAAAAAAAGAAAAGAAATTGTAAACAAGCCTGCTGCACAAGTGAAGGTCAGAAAGGTGGGCTGGTGAGGGGAGCACTGTTCCTCTCCAGGACTGATCTGATTTCCTGTGCCTTCTTAGACTGGATGTTGGTTTGGTCTGGGCCAGCAGGGCCCATGATTTGCAAAGGGCGATTGTGTGTTTGAAAGCAAAAGTCTGCAAATGAGCCAAGATAAAGTCTCATATCAAATGGGGAATTCTAATAGGTGGAGATAGGGGAAGGTGGGGCATGGGGGGCAGAAGAGAGTCCTGCCTTGAATTCCCTTATACAGTATAGAAAATTCTGAATTCCAGGAGTCCTAAGGGATGTGTTCTGAGTGGAACAATGCTATGCGTACACACTGCTGTTGACTAAACTGGAGCGACTAGATGTGATTTGAGGACATAGAAATATTACATTCATTTATCTTTGTCAAGTTTGGATTCATACCAGTACTTATTTATGGACTGTGCCTTCCAAACTATTTTGAATTTGCAAACTTAAATGCCATTAAAAACTGGGTCCATCTAAATGGTTCCACCTAGGAGCAGACTGGAATCAACCATGATTCTCAATACCTGTTTTTACTAGATAATAATGAACTTCTTTCTTTCTCTTTTCTTTCTTTTTTTGCAGTTTTTGGCCGGGGTCGGGTTTGAATCCACCACCTCCGATATTATGGGGTCAGCACCCTATTCCTTTGAGCCACAGGTGCTGCCTTTTTTTTTTTTAGACAGAGTCTTGCTCTGTCACCTGGGCTAGAGTCCAACAGTGTCATCATAATTCACTGCAACAACAAATTCCTGGGCTTGAGTGATCCTTCTGTCTCAGCCTCCCAGGTAGCAGCTGGGAGTACAGTTGTGCACCACCACACTCAGCTTATTTTTCTATTTTTTTGTAGAGATAGGGTCTTGCTATGTTGCCAAGGCTAGTCTCAAACTCCTGACTTCAAGCAATCCTCCCTCCTAAGCTTTCCAGAGGGCTAGGATTATAGGCATGAACCTTGTACCCGACCTATGAACCACTTCTTTCTTCTAAGAAGTTCATGGCTAATTCCTGAGAATACACAGATCCTTTGAAAAAGTGTCTAATTGCATCCATATGCCCAAAATAAATTTTGGAAGCATTTGTTTAATACTAATGGTTGAGGGGGAGTCTTTGGGGTTCCTTAACCAAATTGCACTGGAAACTGTGAATTGTGCTGGAAAAACTTCAGCTCCAGAACCCAGAAGAGAGTAGATGTTGTGTGTATCTGAGGAGCAATGGACATTTTAGGTCAGTTTTCTGTGTCTTCACCTAATCTATATGTGCTATGGTACACAGCTAGTAGCCATTTCAACTATTACTGGCTTCTGAAACTTCTGGGTTGTTAAGACATCAGACTCGGGACTCTTATGATCTTGTTTGAATTCTGGCCCATTTTTTTTCTTTTTTTTAATTCTTGCAGTTGGGCCAGGGCCGGGTTTGAACCTGCCACCCTCGATACATGAGCCGGCGCCCTACTCGCTGAGCCACAGGCACCACCCTGGCCCATCACTTTCTGATTGTATGACCTTAGACAAGGTATTTAACTTCTCTAAGCCTGAGTTTCCTTATCCATAAATAGGGGATAATTTTACAGAAGGAAGTTGTGGGGAGAAATGAAATAATGCATGTCAGGTGTGTGACACCTGGTGCCAGAGGAGGGCTCATGTGGTAGCTATTGCTGTTACCATTATTTTACTTGTTTTGTATGTAGGAAAATCCCATCTTAAAACATAATGTATGCTAATCTAGATTTGCAAAAAAGGTTAATGGGGAGATTATTTGCATTACAAAAGGATTCCTTAGTTTATGAAAGAATTGATAACAGGGTTTCTTTTAAACAGTCAGCTTCCCGGTATGTCTAAAATGATTCGTTTCACACAAAACTTGGTTTATACAGTGTTTTAGGAACACAGCTAGTGCAAAAGGCACAGGACATCTGTAATACAATCATTCAGGCCAGGTCTGAGCCACTGTGACAAGTTAACAATAACAATCCCTGGTATTCTCCACAACCCTTTATGAAGGGATTAGCTGAATTCCCTGTGGTTGCAAAGGCCAGATCTGGGACCAATGGATGGAAGATATGGGGCAGGAAG
Source organism: Perodicticus potto (assembly GCA_963574655.1). NCBI lineage: Eukaryota > Metazoa > Chordata > Mammalia > Primates > Lorisidae > Perodicticus > Perodicticus potto. The sequence continues at coordinate 2,277 of CAUYRH010039086.1, forward strand.
GGCAGGTAGGTTTTAGCTTGATATGATGAGAAATTCTCTGCCAAAGCACTGTGTCTAAAGCCGGAATGGGCTGCATTCGAGGTGGCAAATGTCCTAACATGATATATTTGAGTAAATGCTAGATATCAACTTGTTGTGACTGTTGGAATAATTGAACATGAAATGGGGAGGTGAAGTGGGTCAGTGTTTTCTAGCCCTTCATGCACTAAATACACTGTGCCAATCAGATCGATTCTCTACCTTGGATACCGGGAAGAGGTTCAGGAAGAAAGTAGAAAGATGCTATTTAGGAGAAGGGGAGGGGATAAAGGTAATGAATTGGAAAAATTATTGCTTCTCTGGCCGGGAAAGACTGGATTAAATGACCTCTTAAGTTTTTTCTAATTTAAATATTCTAAAACTCTCAAATTGTTTCATAGACATTATTTCAACTATATTCCTGGGAGAATTTTCCTATTTTAGTTGTGGAAAACTAGAGCATAACACCTAAAGTAAGAGGTAAAATGGGAAAAGAATTCAGACATCCTAACATTCAGACCCTTCTAGACATTTGCTCCCACCACCTCTCTTGAACTGGTGAGAATGAAAGTTGGGGGATATAGAAGACAGAAGTGGTCTTAAAGTTAGACCAGGTGAAAATCAAATGAGCTTTAGAGACTGGTAAAACATCAGCTCAACTAAGATTGCAGATTAAAGTCTTAACTTTAAAGACTATGTACACCAGCCTTACTGGTAAAGTACTTCAGAGTTCTATAATCATACAAAGACTAAACCAACTAACTGAAAATGTGAAGCCAATGCCCTCTTTTTTTTGAGACAGAGTCTCACTCTATTGCCCTGGGTAGAGTACCTTGACATCAGAGCTCAATAGCAACTTCGAATTCTTGGGCTCAAGAGATCCTCTTGCCTCAGCTTCCCGGGTAGCTGGGACTACAGGTGCCTGCAACACATGGCTAGTTTTTCTATTTTTAATAGAGACGGAGTCTTGCTCTTGCTCAGGCTGGTTTTGAACTTCTGAGCTCATGCAATCTACTCATCTTGGCCTCCCAGAATGCTAGGATTAGAGGTATAAGCCATAGAGCCTGGCAGCTAATGTCCTTTTTAAAGGGGTTCATAGAGTAAGAATCTTTGTCCTGATTAGTCTACTCGTATTTCAGATAAAATTGATCATCTGGCTTTCAGATCAATAGGTTTACTTGGCAAGAAGTGATCAGATTACACTGCTATTTTCCATTCCCAAGACCTCTAGGCTACAAAAAATACTTCCCTTCCAGTGGACATCAGCTAGCAGGGTAAACCAAACCCTCCTTAGATAGAAGGTAAAAAGCTAGTCACAGAGGGCAGAACCACTTTGTGATAGAGATTTTATTAGTTATCTTGGCAGAGGAGAAATTAGACAATAACAGGAAGGTTATGAGATCTCCTGGGCTGGCCCTGCTTCTGCTACTGGCAGATGAGAAATCAGAGACTCTGCAAAGGGTCACTTGCCAGAGAAAACAGAAAGTTCCCCAGTATCACTGTCCCCCATTCTAAGGAGAGGAGAAATGCAAGGGATGGGTTGAAGAAGAAAGTACTATTCATACTTTAATTATATAAATTTTGGTATTGTCTTGGGAAGAGACTTTTTTGCCCATAAGTCTTAGAAAGAGGAAGAATAGATGCTGCAGCCCAAGAATTGCACAAAAGTCAGCATTACTGTGGCCTCCGGTGCCCCAGTAATCTAACGTTCTTCTTCAAGAAGATCCCTGTATGACCCCTGGTAGGAAAGCAGAGGGAGGTGAGTGTAGAAGCTGCCCCAGATTCTGTGCTCCAGGTGGAGAAGGCCTCAAGAAGGTGAAGGGATGAGCTAATCTGAGCTTCATGGCCCCATTTTCAAGGATGTGATTAGTGGAGAGACACCTGGGACCTGCTCCATTTCAGGAAACCCGGTTATGGGAACTGGTGGGGGGCAGACTTTGTGCAGGACCCGGGAGAGGCAGTTAACCCTTTCCTATTATCTATATGGGAGACAGCTTCTTTTATTTAATTAATTAGTTAATTTATTTATTTATGAGGCAGAGTCTCACTCTGTTGCCATGGCGTCATAACTCTTAGCAACTTCAAACTTTTGGGCTCAGCCAAGCCTCCTGCCTCAGCCTACTGAGTAACTGGGACTACAGGCACCCACCATGAAGCCTGGCTAGTTTTTCTTTTTTTCTTTTTCTTTTTGAGACAGAGTCTCACTGTGTCACCCTCGATAGAGTGCCATGGTGTCACAGCTCACAGCAACCTCAAACTCTTGGGCTTAAGTGATTCTGTTGCCTCAGCCTCCCAAGTAGCTGGGACTATAGACATCCACCACAATGCCCAGCTATTTTTTGTTGCAATTGTCATTGTTGTCTAGCTGGGCGCCCTGGCTGAGTTCGAACCCACCAGCCTGGGTGCATGTGGCTGGCAGTGTAACCACTGTGGTATAGACACCAAGCTACCTGGCTAGTTTTTCTATTTTAGTAGAGACAGGTTTTCAATTCTTGCTCAGGCTGGTCTCAAATTCCTGAGCTCAAGCAATTCACTCTCCTCAGTCTCCCAGAGTGCTAGGATTACAGGGGTGAGCCACCATGCCCAGCCAAAACACCCTTTTTTAGTAGTTGCTTGTTTTCCAGGGGAGAAAGCCCTCAAAATGGACTTGCTTTTGTTATCAGCTCGGTAAGGGGAACTTCAGGGATATTTTCCGCTGAATTTCCTAGGGTCACCTCTTCAGGACATTTGAAAACTCTTGGGAGAGTCTGAGAACAAGGTAGGATCTAGGACGTGTCTAGGAATGATCTACACAGAGAGGGCATATCCACAAGAGAAAGACAGCTCAATAGTCCCTAAAAGGTCACTGTTCATCTGGTAGCATTCCCTAGGAGGGGAGAGACTACACTCAGATCCTTGGGTTTGGTCAAACTGGTGTTCTTTAGGTGAGGTCTCTTCCAATCAGACAGGGATTTCCTCTCAGAATTAACAGGATATCCAAGCTGGACATGAAGCAGTAATCCAAATCCTAAGGTGGGGGGAGAAACGGAAGCAGAATCCATATATCACCCGGGGACATAAAAACTGGGATAAACTGGTCTCCCAAAGGCACTGCTGCTAAGTCCTTGAAGGCCAGTGCTGAAAACACCCAGAGTCATATCCAAAGTCTCTTTGGTTGACCTGGTTGACTAAAGTGACCTAGACTGTAGGTAGGCAGACCTTAGGCCTCGAATTTCTCCTATTGAAGATGGCAGATAACCTCTGAAGCCCCTTCTGGCTCTATCATTCTATTGCTCTGAGCATGGGGTCTGAGTTTTAACAATGTAGAGTTCAATAACATAAGTTACTAGACCCTAAACCGGGTGAGGACACATTGATGGGTGTAGATAACAGAACTGTGGCTTATTCAAGTCTTGGTCTGTGGGAAACAGAATATGTGACACTAAGTTGTCATTTAATAATGTTACTAGCTCTTTTTCCCTGGGTAACTCCTCTTCCTAAAGGGGATGAAAGAGGGGTGTGGGTGTGGAGAAGAGAGAGTGAAAGGGAGAGAGACACTCCAGTAATGCCCCAAATGCCAGCTCTCTTTATCAAATTTGGTGGTGTGGTGAATATTCCACAAATTAAAGCTACCTTTCTTCAATAGGTCTACCTGTGAGCAATTGAGGTGCGGAGGAGGGGCAAAGTGCTGATTCAGGTCTCAATAGGCATGTTCTTTGGAGGAGTACCAAGGCTGTGTACTGGGCAGGTACCCTGCCAGCGGCCCAGCCTGTTCTACCCAGTTCTGCCTCCTTGGAGCTGGGGTGGAAGAATTTTCCCTGAAGGAAAGCAGCCAACACCCCGTCCCACCCTTCTCCTTCGGCAACTCCTTGCCAGGCAGGAATCTCATCAGGGTTTGCCTTTGGCCGCCAGAGCGCCAGCAGTTGCGGGCTTAAGCCCCCCTCGCCAGGCCGCTCAGACCCTCCTTCCCTGTAGCTGGGGACGCTCTTTGAAACCCTCAGAGCCCCAGCCCGCTGCAGCCCTGAGTGCGGTCGGACCTGGGGAAGCGCCTGTCTGGGGCGAGGGCAGGCTGGGCTGGGAGATACTTGGGACTGGAGGTGCCAGATGAAAGATGGGGGTCTGGGGGCGTCTAGTTTGGAATTGCAGATTAACGAATATTCCTTTTAGCATTTGTCCCAAATATAGATGAGATATACGTATACTTATAAAAAATTCGTTTATCTTAAATTCAATTTCAACTGGCCGTCCTTGCCTAAATCTGGAGGCCAGAGGTTGGCATAGGGCACTCAAGGCACCCCCCGCAGAAGGCTAGGCCGTTTTGGGGTCAAGAACCAGTTTGGGATTTCCGCCCAGGCACCAGCAGCTTCTCCTGGCTGAGCAAAGGGTCCTGGAGAGCGCGAAGAGCGGTGAGGGCGGCGGGCACTCTGAATGGGGTTGCAAGCAGCATTCTGGCAGGGCCGTGGGAACGTCTCCGGGACAGGAGGGAGGGCCTGGCCTCTTTCGCGCCCGCCCCCAGCCGCGGCTGCCGCCCGCGAGCTCTTCCCTCTCCTCCCCGCCCCTTCCCCGCCCCTCCCCGCTACTCTTGGCTGCTCGCGGCCGGGGGCGGGGCGGCGCCGAGTGCGCAGGCGCGGCGGGCGGGCAGGCGGGGCGACGGTGAGCGTGGGCGGACGCCCCGCGCAGGAGCAGCCTGCGGGAGGGCAGCTTTCGGCTGGGTGTCGCTGCTATTCCCGGCGCGGAATGGAGGGGACGGCGGTGGCCGTCTTCGAGGTGATGGCGGGAAGGGAGAGGAAGCAGAGAAAGACAGTTTATGAGGAGACGGGCTTTGTGAGGAGACCGCGGAATTTGGCAGAGGGGCATTGCCCGAGGTGCAGGAGGAAGGTTCGGGAATGCTGTGACAGGGTGACCATCAGCCCGCCTCCCACGGAGAGTCAGGACAGACGGAAGCCGGGGCTTGGGAGCGCTGGGCAGGCACGCTCGCGGGGGTGTCCGTGAGGAGCAGCTGCTCAGGCGGGCGAACGGCCCCGACGCGTCCCAGCTGAGGACGCCCGGGCTCAGACTCAGCGGACGCCGGGGGCCGAGCCAGACGCCAGCCTCGCCGGTGGCCAGCGCTGCTCGCCTGGTGCTGGGAGGGGAAGGAAACGGGCAGCCCCGAGGGCAAGTCGGGGAGCCCGGACGGCAGGCAAGGAGGGGCAGGGCCGACGGGAGCACGGGGCCCCGTGTTAGGTCGCGGGTCAGAGGTTAGTGCAGACTCCTGGGTCCCAGGGCGGCTGGAGACGGGGTGCGGCTCCCGGCCCCGCTCCACCCTGCCGGCGCGCGAGCGCCGGGACCCGCTCTGCTCGTGAGCGCGGCGCCGAGCACCCGGCGCCCCCAGGGCCGGGCTCTGTCGGGCCGGCGCCGGATTGGACGCTTCGCCCGCGCGGGCGGGGCTTGGGCGGCTAAAGCGGAATCCCGGGTTCCCTGGCTTTTGTCATCGGAGGAGGTTGAAGGCTCAGATATTGCAGGTGATCGAACCCAGCGCCCTGACTCTTGGGCTGGCGTTCTTTTCGCAAGTGCTCTCATTTCTGATGTAGAGATTAAGGGAAATCTGAACAGAGGGAGCACAGGAAATAGAGGGTGTGTGGAGGAAAGTTTTGTTTTTTTTTGAGACAACATCAAGCTGTCACCTTGGGTAGAGTGCGATTGCATCACAGCTCACAGCAACCTCCAACTCCTGGGCTCAAGCGAGGCTCCTGCCTTCGCCTCCCAAGTAGCTGGGACTACAGGCGTCTGCCACAACACCCAGCCATTTTTTGGTTGCAGCCGTCATTGTTGTTTGGCGGGCTGGGCTGGATTTGAACCCGCCAACTCAGGTGTACGTGGCTGACGCCCTAGCCCGTTGAGCCACAGGCACCGAGCAAGAAGAGGAAGGTGTTAAGACTGCGCATTCCTGGCTCAGCGCCTGTGGCCCGCCAAACAACAATGGCGGCTGCAACCAAAAACTAGCCGGGCGTGGTGGTGGGCACCTGTAGTCCCAGCTACTTGGGAGGTGGAGGCAGGAGAATCACTTGAGCCCAGGAGTTGGAGGTTGCTGTGAGCTGTGATGCCACAGCACTCTCTCCAGGGTGACAGCTTGAGGCTCTGTCTCAAAAGAAAAAAAAAAAAAGGGCGGTGCCTGTGGCTCAAAGGAGTAGGACACCAGCCCCATATGCCAGAGGTGGTGGGTTCAAACCCAGGCCCTGCCAAAAACCGCCAAAAAAAAAAAAAAAAAAAACCAACCAAAAATCCCTGCACATTCCTGGAAACCATCCTTATAAAACTCTGAGACAGATCAGTGTCCTAGCTCCCAAGTTCTCTTACATTTCCCTGCCTTCAGAAAAAGGGGTGGTAGGTGTGGTACGTTAGTGTGGAGTTTACGTTTATTAATAATGGAATTAAGTACACTTTATTTAAAGTTGATCTCATCAAGATTGAATATTTTATCCACACAACTTAGAGTCCTGTTCAGCTTGAAAGAATTGTGTGGGCTTGGAGCCTGTGGCTCAAGCAGCTAAGGCGCCAGCCACATAACACCAGGGCTCATGGGTTCAAATCCAGTTCCGGCCTGCCAAACAAGGACAACTATAACCAAAAAATAGCCGGGTGTTGTGGCGGGTGCCTGTAGTCCCAGCTACTTGGGAGGCTGAGGCAAGAGAATTGCTTAAGCCCAAACGTTGGAGATTGCTGTGAGCTGTGATGTCACAGACCTCTACCCAGGCTTGAGGCTCTGTCTCAAAAAAAAAAAAGAAAGAAAAAGAAAAAAAAGAATTGTGTGCAGTTTTTACTGCAGATGAACTTAGAAATTTTCTAATAGCTAATATTTGTTATGTGCCCTGCACTGTTAAGCATTTTGCACATATTTGTTTACTTACAGCAGCATCCCATGTGTTTTATCCTCATTTTTTGTAGGTGAGGCATTCATGGTAGAGAAAGGTTAAATAACTTGCCCAAGGTCACATGCTAGAATTTGGCACATCAGGGGTTCAAATCCAGGCATTTTCTTTCCTGAACTGGTAGGGAAAAAATGTTGATTTAGGCAGTCGCTGGCTGACTCTTCAATAAAAGGACTCCTCTTTAAATTGAAAAAAACAAAAAACATCCATGTTTTAATGAAAAATCAATATGATTCGTAAGCAGAAGTTACTCTTATTCATGGTCATCTTGTTGGCTTTTATTTGAGGGGAAAAAAAGAAACAAAAACTCCCCCTTAATTTTCCCCTAATTATTTCCAGAATGAATTTAATTCTCTGAATAAAACAATTTATTGTCTCACTGCCCTGTTTTGAACATTGTGTTGAATTCCATTGTCTCCTTTCTTAAGTCACTCTCCCAGAAGCTATTTATGTGGTTTAGACACAATGCACAAATGTAAATCTGACATTTCACAAGCAAGAATATAGTTTTGGGGAGGAAATTAGAGTTAATAATTTAACTGTATCACTTGAATTTATTATTACCATGACTTCTAAAGAAGATTGTATTTTCTTTGAATTATACTCTTTTCAGATTTTGAGATACTTAATAATTCACTGGAAGTGTGAAATAGGAGTATCAAAGGGAGCATTGCTAGAAGGACAGCTAGTGATTTCCATAGAAGCATTACATTCTAAGCACCAGGCAAATGCTCTTCACTGTGTAACAACTAGTAAGTAGAGGAAGAAAAACCTATTGATTTTCTATCTTTGTTTTGTCATGGTTTGTGTCATATATTTTTTTAAAATGTCAATTAGACTTTTGTTCCAGATTTACAAATATTTCATACACGAAAGGTGAGTGGAATGACTCTTATCAGATTATTTTTTATTTATTTGTGTTTTTGAAACAGAGTCTTACTCTCTTACCCTGAGTAGAGTGCAGTGGTATTAGCGCAGTAGCTCACAACGACCTCAAACTCTTGGGCTCACGTGATCCTCCTGCCTCAGCCTCCCGAGTAGCTGGGACTATAGGCGCCCACCAGAACACCCAGCTATTTTTAGAGAAGGGGTCTTGCTCTTACTCAGACTGGTTTCAAACTCCTGAGCAATAATCCACCTGCCTTGGCCTCCCAGAGTGCTAGGATTACAAAATTGAGCCACCTGACCAAGCCCAGATTATTTTTTACAGGCTTAGATGAAAATTGCTTAGAGACTCTGTACCCATAGCTCAGTGTTTAGGGTGCTGTCCACATGCACTGAGGCTGGTAGGTTCCAACCCGGCCAGGGCCTGCTAAACAACAATGACAACAGTAACAACAACAAAAAGATTTGTGTTACAGTGGGCACCTGTAGTCCCAGCTACTTGGGAGGCTAACATAAGAGAATCGCTTGAACCCAAGAGTTAGAGGTTGCAACGCCATGACACACTATTGAGGGTGACATAGTGAGATTCTGTCTCAAAAAAGAAATAAATAAAAATAGGGCAATGCCTGTGGCTCAGTGGGTAGGGCGTCGGCGCCACATACCTGGGGTGGTGGCCCTGGCTAAATTGCAACAAAAAAATAGCTGGGCATTCTGGTGGGCGCCTGTAGTTTCAGCTACTAGGGAGGCTGAGGAAGAGAATAGCCTAAGCCCAGGAGTTGGAGGTTTCTGTGATGGCGCAGCACTCTATCCAGGGCAATAAAGTGAGACTCTGTCTCAAAAAAAAAAAAAAAATAAAATTGTTTAGAAACAATATTATTTGCTCTTAGTTTTAATCTACTCTTTCAAAGAAAAATTATATTACAGTACGCTTTCCCTATTTTTTCTTTCTTTTTTGTAGAGACAGCGTCTGACTTTATAGCCCTCAGTAGAGTGCCATGGCATCACACAGTTCACAGTAACCTCCAACTCCTGGGCTCCAACTCCTGCCTCAGCCTCCCAAGTAGCTGGGACTACAGTCGCCCACCACAACACCTGGCTATTTTTTGATTGTAGCCATTGTTGTTGTTTGGTGGGCCTGGGCTGGATTCGAACCCTCCAGCTCAGGTGTGTGTGGCTGGCGCCTTACCTGCCTGAGCCACAGGTGCCAAGCCCCTATTTTTTTCTTTCACGTCCAGACCTTAGCAGTTCCAAAAAAGCAAAAAAAAAAAAAAAATAATTGGCTCGGCACCTGTGGCTCAATGGGCTAAGGCGCCAGCCACACACACCTGAGCTGGCTGGTTCGAATTCAGTCTGGGCCCGCCAAACAACAATGACGGCTGCTACCAAAAAATGGCTGGGCATTGTGGCGGGCGCCTGTAGTCCCAGATACTTGGGAGGTGGAGGCAGGAGACTTGCTCGAGCCCAGGAATTGGAGGTTGCTGTGAGCTGTGATGCCACAGCACTCTATCCAGGGTGACAGCTTGAGGCTCTGTCTCAAAAAAAAAAAAAAATTAGGGTAACAGAAGAGAAAATGACGAATGGGGTATGGTTTAATTCAGTTAGTTTGAAAGTATCTCTTCCACTTGGATTTTACTCTTTCATCATTTTCATCATTTCAGTTGAGGAATGGCTGATGCGTTGAGTGGCTCTGAAACAAATAATTTTTTTTTCTGTAGAGACAAGAGTCTCACTTTATCACCCACGGTAGAGTCCCGTGGCATCACACAGCTCACAGCAACCTCCAACTCCTGGGCTTAGGCGATTCTCTTGCCTCAGCCTCCTGAGTAGCTGGAACTACAGGAGCCAACCACAACGCCCGGCTATTTTTCTGTTTTGCAGTTTGGCCAAGGCCAGGTTTGAACCCGCCACCTTCAGTATATGGGGCCGGCGCCCTACTCGATGAGCCACAGGCACCGCCCTGAAACAAATAATCTTAAGTGTGTTAAGTGCTTGTTTTTTAGGGCCATGTGTGTATGTCCATTGAAGAATACATTGGAATGAAATCACATTAGCCTTTAAAGGAGTCGCTTGGACAGTGAGTATAGAATAGATAAGATAGAACCTTAGGTCTGTAAGACATTTGCTCACCTGAACTGGAGTTTTGTTCTCTTTGTGTACTTAGTATTAAACATCCTTAAGAGAGGTATGACAGGTTGGTTTGCTGTTATTTCCATTAAGTCCACTCTGGGTAGAGTTCCTACCACTCATAAAAATGCTTAGCTACAGGGTGGTGCCTGTGGTCAAAGGAGTAGGGCGCCAGCGTCATATACCGGAGGTGGTGGGTTCAAACCCAGGGCCAACCAAAAACTGCAAAAAAAAAACCAAAAAATGCTTAGCTTTATGACTACAATGATGTTTGGTCTCTATATGATTATAATAGGTTGTGCATTAATTTCTAATCCAATAAACTGTAGCCTGAGTAGCATGGTTGACTTCACTTAAAACAAAGGACTTTAGCCACAATAGTCTTTGGAAAAAACCCAATTCTGCATTTTGAGCCTAATGGACTTCCTTAGACCATCTAGCATGGAGGTATTTTTCTTCTCTTTATTGTCTCTCAGCTTCATGTAATTACAATTTTTTTTTTTTTTTTTGAGTCTCTGTCACCTTGGGTAGAGTACTGTGGTGTCATCATAACTCACAGCAACCTCAAACTCTTGGGGTCAAGTGATCCTCTCTCCTCAGCCCACCCCAGTAGCCGGGAGGTGCCACCAAACCCGGCTATTTTTTCTATAGAGATAGGGTCTCACTTTTGCTCAGGCTGGTCTGGAATTCCTAAGCTCAAGCAATCAGCCTGTCTTGACCTCCTAGAGTGCTAGGATTACAGGAGTGAGCCACCACGCCCGGCCTGTGTTGTATCTTGACTTAACTTTTTTAGGTATTATTTATTGACTTCCTACCATGGAAGTTGATAGCTGTCTTTCATATCTTTTTTTTTTTTTTGTCTTTTTCATATCTTTAAGTCTACCATGTCTTTCTTCTACTATAGTTACAATTTTCACACCAAAAATCTAATCAATCAATATTTACTTTAAAAGTTTACTTATGACCATAAAATTCTATTCACAGTTTAGCCATATAGAAAACTATAATTACTTTTTCTTTATATTTTCCCTTCTGTTAATAATTGTTTTAATTTTCTTTTTTTAAATGTATACTGTTTATTTAACTTCAAAAACATTTCAGCATTCTAAACATACAAAAAATAACAGAACATTGCAAATGTGTTTAAGTACAGAAGGTTCTTGAACTTTCATTGATGCAGTGGTTCTTCCACTTGCCTCTTTGCCAACAATGAAGGGTTCTGCAGTTTGTTTTAAAACAAAGTTTAAAAACTACTGCACTTAACTAAAAAAAAATCCAAACACTTCTATGCCAGCTGACCCCCCTATGTCCACAGCTAAGAATGGCAGCAGAATGCTATGTCACTATATACAAAAACAAGACAACCTGAAGCTAAATGGATGCCCACCGCAGTGTC
>CAUYRH010039087.1:0-14066 GCA_963574655.1 Perodicticus potto
AATATTTGGGAGTTTACCTAACAAAGGATGTGAAAGATCTCTATAAAGAGAACTATGAAACTTTAAGAAAAGAAATAGCTGAAAATGTTAACAAATGGAAAAATTTACCATGCTCATGGCTGGGAAGAATCAACATTGTTAACATGTCTATACTACCCAAAGCCATATATAATTTTAATTCAATTCCTATCAAAGCTCCATTGTCATATTTTAAAGATCTCAAAAAAATAATACTTCATTTTATATGGAATCAGAAAAAACCTCAAATAGCCAAGACATTATTCAGAAATAAAAACAAAGCAGGAGGAATCACGCTACCAGACCTGAGATTCTACTATAAATTGATAGTGATCAAAACAGCATGGTACTGGCACAAAAACAGAGAGGTAGACGTTTGGAACAGAGTAGAGAACCAAGAGATTAATCCAGCTACTTACCGTTACTTGATCTTTGACAAGCCAATTAAAAACATTCAGTGGGGAAAAGACTCCCTATTTAAAAAATGGTGCTGGGTGAACTGGCTGGCGACCTGTAGAAGACTGAAACTGGACCCCCACCTCTCACCATTAACTAAGATAGACTCTCACTGGATTAAAGATTTAACTTAAGACAAGAAACTATCAAAATATTAGAAGAAAGTGCAGGGGAAACTCTCCAAGGAATTGGCCTGGGTGAATATTTTATGAGGAGGACTCCCCAAGCAATTGAAGCAGTATCAAAAATACACAATTGGGACCTGATCAAACTAAAAAACTTCTGTACAGCTAAGAACATAGTAACTATAGCAAGCAGACAGCCCTCAGAATGGGAGAAACTATTTGCAAGGTATGCCTCCGACAAAGGTTTAATAGCCAGAATACACAGAGAACTCAAACATATTAGCAAGAAAAGAAAAAGTGATCCCATCTCAGGGTGGGCAAAGGACTTGAAGAGAAACTTCTCCAAAGAAGACAGGAACACAGCCTACAGAAACATGAAAAAATGCTCACCATCCTTAATCATCAGAGAAATGCAAATCAAAACTACTTTGAGATGTCACCTAACCACAGTAAGATTAGCCCACATGACAAAATCCCAAAACCAGAGAGGTTGGCGTGGATGTGGAAAAAAGGGAACACTCCTACACTGCTGGTGGGAATGCACACTAATACGTTCCTTTTGGAAGGATGTTTGGAGAGTACTTAGAGATCTAAAAATAGACCTTCCATTTGACCCTATAATTCCTCTACTAGGTATATACCCAGAAGACCAAAAATCACACTACAACAAAGACATCTGTACCAGAATGTTTATTGCATTCCAATTCATAATTACTAAGTCATGGAAGAAGCCCAAGTGCCCATCAACCCATGAATGGATTAATAAACTGTGGTACATGTACACCATGGAATATTATGCAGCCTTAAAGAAAGATGGAGACTTTACCTCTTTCATGTTTACATGGATGGAGCTGGAACATATTCTTCTTAGCAAAGCATCTCAAGAATGAAAGAAAAAATATCCAATGTACTCAGCCCTACTTGAAGCTAATTTAAAGGTTTCATATGAAGGCTATAATCCAACTATAGCACAAGAATATGGGAAGGGAGAGGAGGGGGGAGGTGGGGGTGGAGAGAGGGTAATTGGTGGGGCCATGCCTATCGTGCATCTTAGAGGGGTACAGGCGGAACTTGCTAAATGCAGTATACAAATGTCTTCATACAATAACTAAGAAAATGCCATGAGGACTATGTTGAGCAGTTTGATGAAAACATTTCAGATTGTATATGAAACCAGCACATTGTGCCCCTTGATTGCACTAGTGTATGCAGCTATGATTTAATATATATATAAAAAAAAAGGCTTAGGAAGGCAATGAGAAAGCACACCCAATTGACACCTGACTCCATAGAACGTCAGATTATTTTAAAAGAAAAATTTATCACTCAAGCAGCTCCAGACATTCAAAGAAAACCCCAGAAATTGGCTCTAGGCCCAGACCATAACCTGGTGAATCTTCTTAAAATGGCCACTATGATTTTTTATAACCGAGAACTGGAGAGAAAGGAGGAAAAAGAGATAAAGGAACAGAAAAGAATGACAGCTCTAGTAATGGCACTCCATCAAACGAGCAACTTTCAGGGGCAGTGCGAAACCAGAGGAGCTAAAAACAAGTGCTTCCAATGTGGTCAGACTGGCCACTTCAGAAAAGACTGCCCCCAGAAGCACCACTGGCTGGGTAAGCCACCTGGCCCCTGTCCAGAATGCAAGGGTGACCACTGGAGGGTGGCCTGTCCCCAAAGGCAAAGGCCTCCTGGGACAGTGACCCCATTGGAGCCCAAACTGGACTGAGGGTGCCTGGGGCAAATTCTCATGGCTCCAGCTTTTGACATCACCCCTCAAGAGCTATAAGGCAAACTATAAGGTTTGCCTTATAGTGGAGCACCAGGAGATAAAATTTCTTTTGGACACTGGAGCATCCTTTTCTGTACTTCTTTCTAGCCCTGGTCTTTTATCCCCCAAATCCATAACTATACAGGGGGTGTCTGGAAAGCCGGTTACCAAATTTTTCTCCCAGGCTTTAAGCTGCAATTGGGATGACTTGCTGTTCTCTCATGCCTCCTTAATCATCCCTGAAAGTCCTGCTCCCCGTTTGGGGAGGGACATACTAACTAGAACAGGAACTTTTCCCTCCTGGAGATCTAGTCATGATCAAAACTTTCCCTCTAATTCACCTTCCCTAACCCCAACTTGGGAAGTCCCCTTTCCTGTTTTCTTGTCTTCTTCTACAGCTGTTGAAGTTATAGGAGTCGATTCCTGCATACATCATTCACGAGTAAAATCCTGGAACCCTCCATTTTCAATGGAGGCAGACAGTGAAGACAGCCAACCACAGACCACCTACACTTATGAGCCAAAAGAAAGTTTGAAGTTATTATTCAGGAAACAGCAAAAAAAATTCCTAATATGGTTTTCTTTGGGCATCACTGAATAAGTGCTTCTGACCTGATGCTGCTCTACCTTTGCCTATTACTGATTATACTAATCAGATTTATGTTTTCCAGAAATGTCATCAAGCCACACACAATAAAGATGGTTCCAGTCCATGAACCCCTGTATCTTCCCTCCAGAGAAACCCTAACTGCCCCCTTCTATCATCGCCCGATTCAGCAGGAAGCAGTTAGATCGAGTCTTCACCCCTTTTCCCTAACAGCAGTTAGGGTTTCTACTCGGAGAGGGAGAACTGATGTGGGACACTTGGCGCCCTGGCCAGCTCAGCGGAGCTGGTGGACCTGCCACCTCCTCCTTGGCGGTGTTGGTGCTGCTGCAGCCAGCTGAAGAACCAGCGGGCTCGATGACTGGCAAGGAGGGGGACCTCCAACCCCCACTGGAGGCTCCAATAGCCAGAAAGGCTGGACAACTGCCGAGGAGACACCTGTGCCTTGGTGTCTCCTTCACTTTGCACTTGGGACTAAAGTGGAACCCCCATTTCCTATGCCTAGGTCAGTTTCATGTGAATTTCCTGGGCCTCAATTCCATGAATGGACTGTGTCCATTCATTGATGCATTCATTCACTTTGCCCCGGAGAGGACTGTGTTCGTTCATTGATACATTCATTCACCTTGCAAAAAATAAATAAATAAATAAATAAAATTTAAAAAGTCCCCCAGCTCTGTCACTTAGAAATGAGCCGTTAAGTGCCTGTAAATTACTTAAGCTATAACTTGCATTAACTCTCATTTTCTTCCTCTGGGACATGATCGTACCCCAAGTGGTTAGAAAGTTAAAAAGAGATAATTTACATAAAGCATTTAAGGACATAATATGACCTTGAAACAAATGGGACTATTGTTATCATCATTATAAATATTATAACATCTCTGTTCATGCTTATTTTCAGTGATCTGATACACATTATTTAAAAATATGTATTTTCTATACTCTCAACCTAAGCAGTCAGATGTCCACAGTTTGATTCTCTGTTGTAGTTTCCATATTAGACAAAATTCTAACTATATACTCCCTATATTATCTGTCCTCATTCACACTGTATTTTTTAGATTTTGTTTATGTCCCCATTAGCTTAAAATGGATCAGGGATGTCCTTCCAAATCCAATTTATTCATCCCAGAATTAGCAATCCTCTCTATATAAAGGGGTTCCAATGGAGAAAGATGTTAATATGTTGGGTGATTCATGGAGATGCAGACTGTCAATAGGGTTAGGAAAACGCTTATAGACAGTTGGGTGCATTGCAAGGCAGGATGTTAAGGAACAAGTTGGCTCAGAAACATTGACACTCTGTCACTTCTACTGTTTGGGGGAGATATACATAATTGTCCAAAAAGGGACTTTTAAAAAGTGCTTATTTAACCACTATGCAAATTGAGGGGAAGGGAGCAAATGAAAGGTAGTCTTAAGAGCCCTGGAATGAGGAAATCTGGAATTCTAGCCTTCCTCTGTCCCTCACCTGATGCCTGGCACCAAAAAGTCACCTATGTCCTCTCCATGCTTGTTTCCTCATTTGTTGAATCAACCAAGGCTGCCTTAAGTTTCCTTGTTGCTTCTAAAATACTGAATTATTCTCTGCAGCATAGTTATTTTTGAATGAGAAGCCTGGAAGAATAGTACTTCAAATTTTTCTTTTCTTTCTTCTTTATCTATAAAGTGAGGAAAAGAAGACCCACGTGTCCAGGTTACTATGAAGAAAATGGAAATATACATGGAGAATACTCCATGTCTAGGATGTTGGAGGTTACTAATGCTTGATGTTCCTCCACTCCCCCTACCTGAAATCATGAGTATGACCCTCAGGTTACAAGTATTTTTGGTTTGTCTTTCTATTTGAGAGGCAACATAGGATGATGGTTTGACTCACAGTTTTGCTCGGCATTGAATCCTTGTTCTGACACCAACTGTGTGACTTGGTTTAATGACCTCTCTGTAAATGAAGATGGTAATAACTCCTTCTCATTAAGAATCCAGTTTACATTTGTGAAGCTCATATTAATCATTATGTATTTGTTAAAATGCTCCCCAAATCTGTAATAGTTGAAATTCACCCTCTTATAATGGGGAGGAATAGATTTTCTTTTTTTGATACAGTGAGAAGTATTACACCTAGTTTAATAAGTTTATGCTAATCCTTGCCCTAAACACTTTGTATGGGTCAACTCATCCTCACAGCAATCCAGTCACCAGGTATCAAAGGTGGAAACACTCAGAGGATGGCTGTCACTCAGCAAATCTCTTCACCAACCCAGCCTGGATGTGGAAATTTGTGTATCACTGTCTTTCCATGCTGTTTCCAGCCTCTGGAGATTGGATACCTTGACTCTCATTTGTCTAGAGCCTGGAGTTGTTCAGGTTGAACTGGAACAAAAGTAGACTAGTTTCATCTTCTTGTCCTTTCTTCTTCCAGAACCATGCATTCTCCTTCTGCTCATCCTCTTATCAACACCAACTCTCATTCCAGGTTCTCATGTAGGGAAAAGCAATGAGGTGATTGTCAAAAGACTTGGCTTGAATCCTGGCTCTATCCTAAATCCTATGTACTTTTGAATAAGTTACATGATTAGAGTCTCAAGTTCTTATGTAAAGCTCAGTCAATCGAAGGGTTATTTTTGTTTGTTTGTTTTTGTTTTTTTATAACTGCCCTCTCACATTCATTGCAGCATTATTTATTTATTTATGTTATTTCAGAATAATATGAGGGCACAAACAATTAGGTTACAATGTTTGTATTTGTTAGGTAAAGTCCCTGTTGTAGTTGTGTCCCACACCCAGAAGGTGTGCCATATACCCTTACATCATGCCCATTAGGTGGGAACACATGAATCCTCCACCATCCTCCCCTCTCCCCCCTTTCTCCTCCTCCCAACTTGAATTGTATTGAGTTAGAATATTATTCAGCCATAAAAAGATAGAGACTTTATGTCTTTTGCATTAACCTGGATGGAGTTGAAACATTCTTTTTAGCAAAGTGTCATAAGAAGGGAAGAGCAAGCATCCAATGTACTCAATACTAACATGAAGCTGGTAGACAAACTAATACACACCCACACTAGAGAAAAACTCAACTGAGAGTTTTTAAGAATCTTTTTCAGAGACAGTGAGGGACAAGAGAGAAAGAGGCCATCATTCATTAAGACACTGAATTGATGTTGTCTGTGAAAACTTAAAGGAGGAAAGGAGGACGGGACAATGGTTAAAATGCCAACATCTAATCTAGACTGTTGTGCTGGACTTGGAATGAAAGATCACTCTGAACTATCCACCTCTCCCACACCTCCCATCCCACCTCATGGTGTTATTATAGAAAAATACAGGGAAATGTACTTCTGAGGGTCACAAGACGTTCTAAAATGCAAGGTTAGAGTGTTTGACCTGTTTGATTTCCTATAGTCAGATGGTGCAGTGATTTTCATTAAGCACAGTCTCCAGTGATTTAAACTCAATAAAAGCCTGCAGTTGAAATTTCTGTATCTTCTGCATATATGCTGCTATTAAAAAAATAAAAGGAGAGAAATGGAAGGCGTCTACAAGGTGATGTTTATTTGCTTTCACTTGTTATCCACAATAATCTCAATTTGAAAGTCTTCACCCAGAGGTCTATCAGGCACTGTGACAAAATACTCACAACATTTCTCTTCTGCTTTTTCAGAAATTGCCCATTTGACACCACTTAGAGCAATATTAGTGTTTTCAGAAAAATGCTACTAGGTGGCATGTAAACAATTTGGTCTACCACCTTAAAAATTATTATTCTAACTTAAGGTTTCAGACTGGTTAAATTTACACCAGGAATAATTTTAAAGGAATAAATAAAAAAGCCTCAGCCAAAACACCCTCCAAATTTCTTTTCACCCTAAGCTTTTTATGCTCCAGAAAGAAAAGGAATCCATTTGTTATTTTGACCTTTTGCAGGCCTATTTGCCTTGCAGGTTGTATTCGTAATTCTTCAACATCCAGTAAAATTGTGAGCAGTTATGTGTGTGAAGAAACCATTTCTCATCCATTTCTTTTCCCTGATCCTTTATGAAGAAGACATTCTGATTTTCTGGTTCAAAACATTAGTATCATTTGGTATATAACTATTTTCAGTGTCAAGTAAATATCTACTCAGTATTGCAAGAAAAACGAATGCCTTTTGTTGAACAATTCCATTGACCAGACAGTCCGCTGCATGAATTGCCTCTTTCACTTATACGTGTAAATTCTCAAAGACCCTGCAATGTACATATTAACCCCACTTTACAGGTAAGAAAATTGAGGATTTGCATATCTAAGAGGTTTGACTGAGATCCCACAATTAGCAAGTCACAGAGCCTGAACAAAATAGGCTGCATGTTCTGTCCAAAGGACCATACACATTGCCAGGCTTTTATAATCAGAAAAAGTAGAGAGTTGTGCAGAAAAGGATTGATATAGAAGTTTCCAATGCAAAATTGATACTACTTACAAGTTCTTCTAGTTAGAAAAAACTGGCAAAATAGAGTAAAAGTAATTTGGGTTTTGGAATCTGGATTCAAAACCAACTCCACCACTTGGCAAGTAGATGCCTTTATAGGAGTCACTTAATATCTATAACACCACCTCATAAAGCTGGGGAAGATTAAATTAAATAAATCTAGCAAGTACACTAAGGGCATTACCTGCACCTGGTCTGGACTTGATAAGTGGTGTATGTCTTT
Source organism: Perodicticus potto (assembly GCA_963574655.1). Taxonomy (NCBI): domain Eukaryota; kingdom Metazoa; phylum Chordata; class Mammalia; order Primates; family Lorisidae; genus Perodicticus; species Perodicticus potto. The sequence continues at coordinate 7,675 of CAUYRH010039087.1, forward strand.
AGCCTTTTTTTTTTTTTTTTTTTTTTGAGAAAGAACGTGCATTTTTAAACTGAAAAATAAAATAAATATTCAAAAGTAGTTGTCTTATGACTTCCTAATGCTGTAGTTCTTATATCTATTTTGGTTCATCAATTCTCAGCATGGATATAAATCGCCCTTTCACAAACAACTTGCAGGATTTATAAGGGGAGCTCCTTCAGACCCATGGACAAAAAGGAACGATTTTTTTTTTTAACCATCAGGCTTTCCTTTCTCAAATCTGAAATGTACAAGGTTTCTGTTACATGAAAGGAGACTGAATGTGGATTTGCCATGGGGTCTAATAGGAAGTGAAATGGAACTGAAACTCAATATGATTTATCACAGTAATTTTTATAAATACCAAACTGAAAAACTTTTTAGATGTCAGAATGAAAAGGTGAATTGACTGTCTCATTAAAAATTGGTCAGTACTTTTCACAGGTCATTTGAACTGAACAGAAAAAAGGGATGTTAAAAGGACTTGAAATACTGATGTCTGTAGCTACTAAACTAAGTCTGACCACCCCATAACTGTAATGGGGTTCAGCAACAGTTGCTTTGAATGATGGACAAAGTTGCTTTTCTAAAAGATCATAGAAAACTATGTTTACTGGGTCTGGGAAGAAGTGATAGTTGATTTAACCTAAGGAATTCTTGTATAAGAAGTTAAAAACAGAAAAGCTTGGCAGAGAAGATGGAGTATACAGGCTCAGACCAAAATGCTGTTTGTAGGGAAGCCTCTCCAGAATGCCATTGGTCTCCCCCAAATACAAAATCTTTCCTAGGCAGAATTTGCTTTTTTCTTTTTCTCTCACTATTCTTCCTGGCCAAATTACAATGTTCTGTGGGATACAGGTTTTAATCCCTCAGTTCCATATCTTTTGTCATAATTACATTTTGTAATGGCATCATTTGGGGGCATATCCCTCTGGAGTAGTTTCTTATTCATGGTTCATTTTAGGAAACTTGATACCATTAGGAAGTAAAATCTACCTGTGTTCTATCTGGGTCTTTATGCCTTTATAGATGTTGGCCTAGGAAGCTATATGAATACAGTGGTCCTTGTACCAGCAGCTTTGTTATAATGATGATGACAGATAATGATACATTATCTCCCAATGTCTTGCACTTTACAGAGGACTTTCCATACAAATGGAGACTGTCTATGATGTGTGGGGTTTTGTGCTAAATGTTTCTTTCTTTTTTTTTTCTTCAGGTTAATGTGAGGGTACAAACAACCAAGTCACAATATTTGAATTGGTAGTGTCCCTCTTGTAGTTGTGTTCCCCCACCCAAAAAGTGCGCCATACACGCCTACATTATGCCCATTAAAGTGGGAGCACTCCAAACTCCTCCTCCTTCCCTCATTCCCCCTCCCCCCAACTTGAATTGAAATGTGCTTTACTTCTATGTGGGTGTGTATTAGATTATCTACTGGCTTTATATTAGTATTGGGTACATTGGGTATTTGCTTTTCCATTCTTGTGATACTTGACTGAGAAAAACGTGTTTTAACTCCATTCAGGTTAATAGAAAAGATGTAAAGTCACCGTCTTTTTTATGGCTGAATAGTATTCCATGGTATACAAATACTACAGTTTGTTAATCCCTTCCTGTCTTGATGGCCATTTAGGTTGTTTTCACATCTTGGCAATTGTAAATTGAGCTGTAATAAATAATCTAGTGTATATGTTTTTATGATAAGATGGTTTTTTTTCTTCTGAGTAGATGCCTTGTCATGAGACTGAGGGGTGGAATGGGAGATCTAATTTGAGTTCTTTGAGGATTCTCCATACTTCTTTCCAAAGAGGCTGTATCAGTTTACAGTCCCAACAACAGTGTAAAAGTGTTCCCCTCTCTCCACATCCATGTCTGTTTCATTCACCATTGCCTATCAGATAATCACCTGTATTTTTCAGTTGAGGAAACCAAGGTCCAGAGAGGTACAACAAACCTGTTCCAACTGTACTGCTCATGAATGGTAAATTCTAGGTGAAAACCAGTTCTTTTGAGTCTAAGTCCAAACTGCCTCAGAAAGATCAATTTAGAAGGGTAAATTGAACTGAGAATATACAGGACATTGAAATCCAGTTATGGAATGCAGACTTGAGACTTTATTCCATAGGTGAGAGAAATGCATTCAAGACCATGAACAACAACAACAACAAAAAATGGTGCCTTTTCTTTTTCATCTGTTCATCTACATTTCCTCCATGAACCTGCCATTTTATTCATTTATACTCTTCCCTATTATGAGGAAGTTTCTATTATTAATTCCATTTCATAGATCAGAAAGCAGGCTCAGGGAGGCAAAAACCTAGAGCCAAGCAGAGGCAGAATTAAAACTCAAATCTCTCCAACCTCTCTCAAATGGAGGGCATTGTTCCAGGTCCCCATGTACAAGCATATGCATGGTATGGTAATAAGTATCAAATACATAGTCTATAAGATCATAAAAATTCTCAACTTAATGTAAATCCCACCACTAAAAAGGAAATTTTAAAATTTTATACATTTCAAGGCTAAACTATCCAACATGCATCCAAAGCTTATAACAAAGGAAAACATCAAAAACCAAGGAATACAAGTAATTGCTGCAATAACCAGGCTAAAGGTTACTAAACACGTTCACAAGATTCTTTAAAGGAGAGACTCCGTATTGATGCTGACTAGTCATCTTTTTTCTCAGCTAATATCATTGTTTGCACAGAATATTATAAAGTTTAGGAACAAAGGAAATAATCCTAGACTCCTCTACAAGGGGAAAAACAAAGGTACATTTCAAGGAGAAGTGTATTTTTCCCCCACTTGTTTTTGCTTTATCATGGCACATTAACTTGATGAAAATTTCCCTTGTGGATATGAGGAATTGTTTTGACTCTACGTGCTTGTATGTTTACTTTGATGGTTCTAAATTTAGCAAAACATTATTGCCACCATTGATCCTAGAGAATTATTCACCTGTTAGTGAGTCAATAGCTACATGGGTTTATGATATCATAAGGGATATTGACTGCCACATTTATTTACAGTAATTGATGATTTTTTAATTGTTCTCTGTGCCTGTTCCTAACATAACTAAGCAGTGATGATCACTTTGGTGGAGGAAGAAAAGGCTCAGGTCAGAGGAGAAAGAGCTTGAGGTTGCGTATATCTGAGGAGAAATGGGGCATGTTAAGAAGCCCTTAGAATTGTTATAACACTGGAAAAAACCTAAGCTGTGCTTGGGAGCTAGAGGAACTGTCATTTCCCAGCTAAAATTTCCCTTGCTGTTCTTAGGAAGTGGTTCCTTCTTCCTCTGTGACTCCATCCTGACTTACCCTTTACTCCTTTCCCAGTGATGACCTTCCTCGCCCAACAGCAGTGTCTGATATGTAGCGTGCACTCAAAGATTATGTCAAAGCACTGAATTCATTCAGGAGGCTGTTTCCACTGTTGTACTGTGAGCTCTTAAGTATACAACTGTGTGTGTCTATTGATGTTGCATCCCCAGAGTCTGGCTTCAACTCTGGTCCTTCACACATGCTCAGTAGAAATTTGTTGGCACCTACTCTGGGTGATGGCAACACTTCGGAGCCAGTTAACAGGTGTCCAAATCCTGGCTCTGTTATTGGCTAGCCCTGTAACCTTGGGGAAATTACTACCCTCCCAAAGCCTCAGTTTCTTCATCTGTAAAATGGGATAACAGAAAACTTGTAAGGTAACTGTGAGAATTCAATGAGTTTCTATATGTCAAGTGGTTAAAACACAGTAATGTCAAGAACACTAGTGATAGCAAGTACTGCTGGCTACTGTAACAAACAACCCCCAGTTTCAGTGCCTCAAAAAAATATAAGTTATTTCTCTAACAGAGATGGTCCTAGCTAGGTAGCTGTCCTCTAGGTAATCAGTCAGGGACCTAGCTCTTTCCATCGTGTGATGCCATCATCTTTAAATCACAGGATCCAAGAATCCATGGATTGAGAAAAGAGATGACAATTATATCTGGAAGTCTTTGTTAAAGGCTTAGTCTGGTAATGACATGCATCACTTCCCCTTAGAACCAGTCCCATAGATGTAAGGGGACTGGTTCCACGGATTGCTCATTGTGTGCACTGCATAGCATGGCCCAATCTGAGTGCATGGTATTCTCTCTGAACTGCAAAGCGTTAAGTAGATTTTAGCTCTTATTTACAGAATCAAAACCTCTACAAACATATAAGCAGGTATATTTAGCTGGGTAGTTTAGTTTCAATTACTTAAGTACAACTGCTGTGATTCTAAATTCAATCATATTTTGTACATCACTCAGTATGATCCTGACCCGCTCAGCTACACTAGATGCTACCTCTAAATGAGGAGTCTCAAAGGCTTGCAGAGGCAAGTCAAGTGATGTAAATGACCAGTGCTGTGGGGGATGTAGGACTCTGGGGAAGCTTCCCCTGCCTGGCTAAAAGACCAGCTGCTTGCCTGGATGTCAGGATGGTTGCCAGCAGGAGCACCATCTGAAACTGGCCCAGGTCTGCAATTTCTCAAAAAACAGCCAGAAATCAGAATTCTTAAGCAACATCTCCCAAATCTAAAATGTTAGCAACTATTTCCAATGTTTTTAAAGCACTGAGTTGGTAAAAGAAAGCAAGGCCTTTTCAAAGAAACGTTGCAGTAACATGGTGGACATAATACCTGAAAATAACCTACTAAGGTGATATGTTCATGACAGTTAAGACAGTGATGAAGGGATGCTTGAGAAAATAGTGTGAAAGCAAGACCATGAGATGGATAAAGCAAGTTATCCAAGGACAGACCTCGTTTTACCAGTTGGCTTCTTCACTAGATAGGACATGGCTTCATTCTGCTGCCCACCTCTGCATATGCTCCTCCTACTGTAAGCTATGGTCCCTTGGCCCCTATTCCAGGATGATAGTTAAGTACCTCAACTCTGGAACCACTCTTCCTAAGTCTGAAGCCTGATGTTGTAACTTCACCAGCTGCTATACTGGTTTTCCTATTTGTAAACCAAGAATACAAGTAGTGTCCACCTCAAGGGCTTGCTGAGTGGTTTCAACGAGCTAGCATGTGCAAAATATTTAGGCCATGCCTCTCATGAAGTAGGATATTACTTTTCCTTTTTTCGGATGCAGAGTCTCACCTTGTCACTATCAGTAGAGGGCTGTAGTGTCATAGCTGACAGCAAACTCAAATTCTTGGGCTATCATGATTCTCTTGCCTCAGCTTCCTAAGTAGCTGGGACCACAGGTGACTGCCACAATGCTTGGCTATTTTTTGGAGTCGGGTCTCACTGTTACTCAGACTGATCTTGAACTCCTGAACTTAAGTGATCCACCCACCTCAGCTTCCCAGAGGGCTAGGATTACAGGCATGAGCCACTGTGCCTGGCCAATATTACTTTTTTTTTAATTTTTATTAAATCATAATTGTGTACATTGGTGCAATCATGGGGCACAATGTGCTCACTTCATATACAATCTGAAATATTTTCATTGAACTATTTAACATAGCCTTCATGGCCTTTTAATCACTATATGGAGACATTTATATTCTACATTTAGTAATTTTCACTTGTACCCTTATAAGATGCACCGTTAGTGTGATCCCACCAATCACCCTCCTTCAACCCATCCTCCCCCCTCCCCTCCTCTCTCTTGCTCCCCTCCCCATTTCTTGTGCTATAACTGGGTTTTAGCCTTCATATGAAAGCTATAGATGAGCTTCAGGCTGAGTACATTGGATACTTTTTCTTCCATTCTTGAGATACTTTGCTAAGAAGAATATGTTCCAGCTCCATGCATGTAAACACAAAAGAGGTAAAGTCTCCATCTTTCTTTAAGGTAGCATAGTATTCCATGGTATACATGTACCACAATTTATTAATCCATTCATGGGTCGATGGGCACTTGGGCTTCTTCCATGACTTAGTAATTATGAATTGGGCTGCAATAAACATTCTGGTACAGATATCTTTATTGTGATGTGATTTTTGGTTTTCTGGATATATACCTAGTAAAGGAATTATAGGATCGAATGGCAGATTTATTTTTAGATCTCTAAGTATTCTCCAAACATCCTTCCAAAAGGAATATATAAGTTTGCATTCCCACCAGCAATGTAAAAGTGTTCCCTTTTCTCCGCATCCACACCAGCATCTCTGGTTTTAGAATTTTGTCATGTGGGCTAATCTTACTGGAGTTAGATGATATCTCAAGGTAGTTTTGATTTGCATTTCTCTGATTATTAAGGATGATGAGCATTTTTTCATGTACTTGTAGGCCATGCGCCTGTCTTCTTTAGAGAAGTTTCTCTTCAAGTCCTTTTCCCACCCTGAGATGGGATCACTTGTTCTTTTGTTGCTAATACGTTTGAGTTCTCTGTGG
>CAUYRH010039092.1:0-14584 GCA_963574655.1 Perodicticus potto
ATGTAGAGTATCAATGTCTTTATATAGTGATTAAGAAAATGCTATGAAGGCTATCTCTCACAGTACGATCAAAATGTTTCTGATTGTATATGAAGCACATTCTGCCCTATGATTGCACCAATGTACACAATTATGATTTAAAAAAATTATTATAAAAAAAAGAAATCTGGGTCAAAGATGTGCTGGTAACTACTAGGGATATATATTTAAACATAAACAAGTAAAGAAAGATTACTAATCATGAAAATATGTACTTTTAACACAGTGCCAAAAATTGCTCATAGTTTATTACATTGCAGTATCTTAAATAACATCTTTAAATAGAACCGTAAATTATTTTTTCTTGTAGACTCACAAATGTTAAAGTCAAACTAAATTAAACACTTTCAATACATCTTGTGGGAAATTATGACTATTGTCCATTGTCACATTATAATTTTTCTTTCTAAATATATCACACAAAGACGATACAGAAAAAACAGGATATTAAGAAGTCTCTTCCTTTTATACCTGTAATCCCACGCGTACATGCACAGTGTATCTGATGAATTTAATAATTCCCTGAATTAAACAATTTTGAACATTCCTGCAGCAAATGATTCACTTTGAATTGGTCCTTTTGAGATGAAAATGATAAACGTGATGTACAGAGAGTTAAAATGCTAAATTAATTTCAATCGCATCACATCTTAGAGTAAATTGGTGGGTAGCTTCCTCAGCACAAAAATTTGTTCTTTATAGAAAAAATAAGATATTAGGAACCTTTAAAATATGGCCTTCATTTCACTATTGTAATGTCTTCCAGAATTAGTAGATTAGAAAAATAATTTAAGGAAGGAAGGAAGGGTGAATTTTCTTGGCAGAGCTACTCAACACTCGGCTCTCCATACCTTGAAGAAACAGCCTTTGGCCTCAATTATCTCTTACTTTAGGTTCTGCCATGGGGAGTGGGGGTGTATGGAACTTCCCCAATCCTTATCAAGGGTTTTGCCATGGGGAGTGGGGGTGTATGGAACTTCCCCAATCCTTATCAAGTATTTTGATTCTCAGATCCCTAGAGGGCTTTATTCAAAGGTAACTGACCCTTTTATGGGAAAGCTAATCCTTTTAACTCTTTAGGTTAGCAGAGGAGCAATATTGGAACTTTTTTAGGAGTATTTGTGCTTTGAGGGAGAGAACGTGAGCTTAAAAAGGAGACAGAATGGAGGGACGTTGAGATAGATTTGGGAGTATTTCACATGAAAGTTCTATCTTTCCTTCATAAATTTTCCTAGGACTTCCTGGCTCCTTCCAAACTATGGCTTCATGGAACTAAAAATAATCCCATCTAACACTTCACACAAATCATGGTTGTGCTAAGATGTTGAAGCTCAAGAAATTCTTATCAAGTTCTTGTCAGAGCTGATGTCTTAGTAATGTAAATCTTGAGAGAAGTAATTATTTCAGAACCATAAAATCATTCTACGAAATGTTAAATGTCTGGGGTGTGTATCAGAAAAATACTTTCTGAATTCTGAACTCTAAATTCTTGTGATGTAGACATACTATCTTTTTTTTTCAATCTTCTTTTGCTTGAAGAATAGATTGAAGTTCACATGCCATCTTTTTCCTTACAAACATACCCAGGGAGGATAAAAATAATTCAGCTATTTTTATCTTCACGTGTCCTTGAAATTTTACTGGTTATATAGTTAATGAAATTATACTTATAATATTAAAGCAAAAAGTTCTCATCAAATTTTTTGATATTATTATCATTATTTTTGAGACAGGGTCTCGCTCTGCTGCCTGGGCTAGATTTTTTTGTTATTATTGTTGTTTGGTTTTTTTTTGTTTTTTTTACATTCTCAAACAAATAATCCATATTTAACTTGAAAAAAAAGCTAAAATGAAAGATAGATGCATTTTCAGCTTACCCCTCAAGTTTTTGTAGTAGTTCAAATTGGACAATTTTGAAAAGAGATTGGCATAAGAATTGACTGGGCTTTCCTAGGAACTCTTCTGTACTGCTTCTCCTATTTCTTTTGGCAATTAATTAATTAATCATCCAATCTTTGTTGAGATTGCAACTTCTGCCAGTTGAGTTAGTTGTAACAGATTGTTAAAACTAGCAAAAAAAAAAAAAATTCTGAAACACCATCTCATTTGTTGGGCTATCCATCTCAGCATACTGATAATTGTGTAATTTGCTCTTCTGAGTAAATTTAAAATAAGCAACTCTAGCCAGGCAAAGTGGCTTACAACTGTAATCTGAGCACTTCTAGGAGGCCAAGGTGGGTGGATTGCTTGAGCTCAGGAGTTCGAAACCAGCCTGAGCAATAGCAAGACTCCGTCTCTACTAAAAATAGAAAAATTAGCTGAGTGCGGCGGTGGGTGCCTGTAATCCCAGCTACCCGAGAGGCTGAGGCAAGAGGATCACTTGAGCCAAGAGTTTGAGGTTGCTGGGGCATTTTACCCAGGGTGATAAAGTGAGACTCTGTCTAAAACAAACAAAAATTCTACAACTTTACAATACTCATGTCAGTTTTTTTTACCTTGTAGTGTCTGTGTATGATGGAAAATAAAAACATGAATGGAATTCCAAGATGCACAGATATCTGAGTCACTGACCAGGCTACAACATGTGAACTTATGTTATATGAACTCTATGTATTTAATGAAAATATTTAATGGATATTTATACTCAGAGTCAACATCTTTCTCTCTTGAAAGTTCCTATTCAAAATACATTTCAAAAAAGCAAAGCACTGCGTTAAAAAAAATAACTTACAGATACATTCTAATCTCTGTTTAACTTGAATTGCTACAGATAAGATTTAAAATTTCATTATATATAGAAAAGAGATCCATACAACTAAATTTAGTCACCTTTGTGTGGAATGCAGACTTGCATAAATTATTGGAAAGTAAAGTTTATATAGAAAAAGAAAAGCAGTATTAGGAGTCTGATTACTAATCTCTGCCATTAGTAACGGTCGGCTTTTTGTCTAAATAAACTCCCTTAGACTTCATTTTTCTCATCCAACAGAGAAATTAATTTTCTAGAGTTTTCTCATGGGTATTTCAAGTTTTTACATGCAATTATAATTACTAAAATGTCAAATAAAAAAATTTAGAGGAGTGTAAATCTAAGGTAAAATTTAAGGGAAATTCAATCATCTCTAAATTCACTTCATTTTTGTAAACATGTAAGAGTGGCATTGGGGGCAGACTGCTAATCAGAGCGTTTTCTAAGGCTGCCTCCTGCCCAGAGGTTCAGGGAGGAGGGAAACAGAGCGTCCCTACCCATCTCCCCTGGGGACACTCAGACAAAAGTTCAGGCTTTTGTCAATTTTATTGTTTAAATTACGAAACAAATTTAAAAAATAATTGTGAGCTAAATAACATAAGAGTGACTGATTAATATCATTAACCTCTCTTCAAGCACGATCTACTATTTTCGTATTCTATTGCTCTTGTAGACTTGAAAATAAGGTAAAATTATCCCAAGATACTTTTCATCTTTTTTTTACATTATTTCAATCCTTAAGTTGATTAACACATTATCATTTGCATATCCCATTTTTAACATAACTTAATATAAAATATATCATTCCATTTTTACTTTCATTACTTTGTTCAGTATTCAATAAATCAGTTTATGTAGTGGCTTTAGAATATGACATATAAACCCCAAGTCAATTCCCTTGTGAATCTCTAGTCATATCAACTTTGCTTCATTTTACGAATAAGCTAACATTTTGAAAACTAATAAGTTAAAATGTTTCTTCTACTGGGGAATATACTAATTGCAAAACTAACATTTTCACTATTATAAATAAGAAAATATGAGATTCTATATGGAATACTAAATTTAAAATGTCTATGGTGATGCTGAGAAAAATAACCTTAATTGTTTCTGTAACCAAAACATAACTGAAAATAAATCTACTAAACATTTAACTTAAGCACTAGAAAATAATGCAAAAGACGTAGCAGAAGTAAATTATCACAGAAGTAAAGTGACACTTTAAATTGTGAATTAGACAAACAATGAGAACAAACAAGCATACTGACCAAAAACATTCTGCTTTGATAGTAAGATAAATAATGAAAAATATACCATTGCATGTGATTAAGACAAAAAGGAAGAAAAAAAGAACATTGGAATTAGAAGTTATAAATCAAATACATTCACAGCTTGGGAGATATTAAAAAATTATAAAGATCATCATGCCAAACTCATGTTAATAATCATGTCATTTCAGATCCTATGGATATGACATAGAACAATAATAAATTACTAAAAGTGATTTGAAGAAAGGAAGAAAACCTGTTCAAATCAGTATCTATGGAAATTTTATGCTAATGACTTATCCCTAAAATAGCTGATAGGCACACGTAGTTCATTGTATTTCAGATGATCCCTAAAATAGCTAATAGGCACAAGTAGTTCAATATTTCAGATGACAGGCAGGTGCAGTGGCTAACCCTGTAATCCTAGCACTTTGAAAGGGCATTCACTGCACTCTTTTCCCAAGTCTTCCAAGTAGCCATTTCATATCTCAGCTTCACATTGTTAGCCTGGTCATCTTATCACATCCTTTCCAATGAACATAATGACCTTCTTTATAGGGATAATGTTTCCAAGAATCAAAAACAAGCTGAGAAGATTGCTTGAGCTCAGGAGTTCAACACCAGCCTCAACAAGAGCAAGACCCTGTCTCTACTAAAAATAGAAAAATATAAAAAATAGTCCTGTTGCTCACCTGTAGGTAGTTCCAGCTATTTGGGAGGCTGAGGCGGGAGAATCAGTTGAGCCCCAGAGTCTGAAGTTGCAGTGAGCTAGAATGATGCCACTGAACTCTACCCATGGTGAAGAAGCCAGAAGAGACTCTATCTTCCCACCAAAAAAAGGGACAAAAATCCAATTGATAAAAGGATAGCGTCCTGACTTCTTTTTATATGTTTATTAGCAAATCCTAATAAAGAAGCCATGAAAACAAAAAAAATAAAGGATATAAAAATCTTTGGATAAACTATAGAATTTGAGAAAGTCATTTACACAGGAAATTGTGAAACATTGAGACACTAACGAAAACATCTAAATCAGTGGTTGTCAACCTTCCTAATGCCACGGCCCTTTAATACACTTCCTCATGTTGTGGTGACCCCTAATCATAAAATTATTTTCGTTGCTACTTCATAACTATAATTTTGCTGCTGTTATGAATCGTAATGTAAATGTCTGATATGCAGGAGACCCCCCCAAAGGGGTTGCGACCCACAAGTCGAGAACCGCTGATCTAAATAAATGTGTGTGTGTGTGTATATATATGATATATATGTGTGTGTATCATATATATATGATATATGATATATATGCCATGTATAAGGATTGGAAGACTAAGTATTGTACTTTCAACTCCATCTAAATTTGTAAAATTTAGTACCCCCAAATCTTCCTTTCCTTGGTGGAAATTGACAAGCCATTTCTAAAAAAGGAAATGCAAATTTCCTTGAATGGCCAAAGCAGTTCTTCATGATATTCATCATTATCAAATGAGCCTTAGCTGAAATCAGAGACCCTACAGTACTTAAATTCATTAACTGGAGAAATTTACATAAATGGAATTATTTCAAAAAGCCTAAACCTTCTCTTGTTGTTAGAAGGCAGTGGAAAATATGATGCCCTTCTTTCAGAAGTCGTATCAAAAATTCTGACTATAAGGGGCCCAAAATTATGTAATTCTAAATGCAGTAGAACTTCCATAGGTGACCACCTCCCTACATTGACCACCTCTTTAATTTGATCTAATTTTCACAGACTGGACATGCGACAAATGTACGTAGCAGTGCGGTAGGTCTGATTTCTCTGTGTGTTGACCAGTGTGTTACAGGCACTTGGGTGGGCAACTTATAGAAGTTGTATTGTAATCATATTTATTTTTTGGAACTTTACTTAAATAAAGGCAACAGGGAGAAGCATACTTGTTTCTCTGATAGCCTTTTGTTTAATTTATAAACTCTCCAAGATATGGACTGTAGAGAGTTTCATGACTGGAACTTCAAGTAAGAAGAAACCAAATAAAGAATTCCTAAGGGAAAGTCAAACCCAAAGTAATTAAAATGTTTCAGTGGGGCTGTTGTTTTAGTTATTTCCATGAAAAGAAACAAACCATGGTTCATGTTATTTGAACCCCAGAAGATTACTTACAACTGAAAGAGAAGAGAACTTTAAATTAAGATGACAACAAAGAAATTTTGCATTTTCTTTCAATTTATTAGCACAGTTCTCAAGCAGTCATCATCTTTACCCAAAGTAGGGTATAGAATAGACATAGTTTATATAAAGGGACAGAGTCAATATAAAAGTCTGCCATAGCATTCCTGTACAGGACTATTTTGTCCCTAATGTAGACTTTTTTTGATGACTTTAAAGATCTTAGATAATCGAAGAGCTCTTTTTCATTTAAAGTAAACTTGTTTTAGCATAAAACAGGGATTACCATGAAATCCTTTCTCATTCATTTTATTTTCATATTGTGTACATTTATAAGCATTAGCTGATCAGGGACTTTTCTTGCATATATTTGCCTATTTACAATTTAAAATCATTTAACAACCACTCCAAAAGGAGCATACTCATCCTATATGAAATAGTCATTTTATAGAATTTTCCCAAAATAATTTATATTTCAATTTTTGTTTATAAGTACCTCCTAACAAATGCTTATTCATTTAATTTGGGTCTCATAAGTTTTCTAAATTTGTGCCTACTTTCTTCCTATCTTGTAAAATAAGGTTATACAAAGCCGTCCTGGAGACCCCTTTAGTATTATTACGAATGTGTCAATGTCAAGCAGTTCGCCCATAGTACTCATTCAGCCAACCAATAACCTAGCCTTTCTCTAGGTCTGGTTCCTCATATTTTAGTTCCCATAATCCAATTTCTGATTAGCTTTTGAGCTCAGATTCCCATCTTCTAATAAGTAGATGCTATCTTTCACTTTATGGCATAGTTCCTTTCTGAGAAAATTATAGTTTAACATTGTCTGTCCATTTGATACCATAAATAATGCCAGTATTTTACCACGGAAGCCATATTTCCCAGATTGCTAGAAGTGGGACAAAACTATTTTTCACACTATATGCCTTGTTTTTGGTTCTTGGAAACATCTTCCCTATGAAGAAATGCATTACAATTCATTGCAAAGCACTTGATGAATTGACCAAGCTAACACTATGAGTCTGGGATAGGAATGGCTACTTGGAAGAGTTGGCAATGAGTCAGTCCAGTGAATGGCCAGGAACAGGACAAAGAAACAAGGATATAGAGGAAGGAGGTGGAGGAATGACTTGAGTGTCCATTTTCTAAGAATTCTTACACATTTGCTTTTTACTGTAGATAATTTCAGGTAAGAAAAAGAAAAGCACCGGCTTTGGTAATTTTGAAAGCTTAGCAAACCCATTAATAATATTTGTACTTCATTTTAGGTGGTTTTCCGTAAGTTGTTTCAATTAGCGTCCACTATTTTTCTGAATTAACAATATGTTTTCCCATTTCACACTAATACATGTATATGGCATTGAGCCCCAATGGCTGCTGACATCACGGGATGGCAAAACAACCACACCTTGAGTATCTCCTGATGGAAGAACACAACACAAACTCTAAAGTTCCCAGCCAAAAATAGAACCTGAATCTGAGCAATTCTCTAACTCTAAATAGTAATTTATAAAAGTTACAGAAATCAGAGGAATGTGTTAAATTATACCATGGAGCTACCATCGGCAAAGTCTCTGCAGGTAACTGTACAAGACAAAAATTCAGAATATTTTTCTACAAAGTGCAAAGGAAATAAAGAGAACTAGTAGATTAAAAGAATCTTAAAAAAAAAAAATCAATTGCCATAGGTGAGGCTTGTTTGGATCCTGATTTAAATAAATATAAGGAAAAAAAACACATAGGAAACTACAGGATAGTTAGATATTTTCGATTTTCTTAAGGAAAAAAGATAAAATTAAGGACTTTTTTTTAATATATATTTTTTTGTAAATACTTTTTTTTTTTTTGGCAGTTTTCTGGCCGGGGCTGGGTTTGAACCTGCCACCTCCGGCATATGGGGCCCGGTGTCCTACTCCTTTGAGCCACAGGCGCCGCCCAGGACGTTTATTTTTTAAACTGTGATCATGTTATCACAGTGTTTAAAGGGAGAGAGTTATTTTTTCTAGATTAATGCTCAAATACTTAGTAATGAAATGATGTGATGTCTAAAATTTACTTCAAAAATATGGAAATGAGGGCAAGTTGAGGGGCTATGTATGAAAGAAAAGTGGCAGTATGTGTTAACTGTTAATTCTTAATCATACTGCTCCTGTACATTTTTATATATGTTCAGAATTCATCAGGCATTATTTTAAAAACTTATGGCAAAAATAAAGATTTTTTTCAAGCTTCTAAGCAAACAAACTAAAATAAAATAAATATAACTTTTCAACATCTACTTTCCTCAGCTATTTAGCTTTTTGTATTTTTCAATTCTGTCAATGTTTCAAAGGAAAGACTTTGAATTCTCCTTTACTTTAAAAGTTTGTTTAAATAAAAGCATCTGCAGAGAATATTCTTCTATTTGTCATCAGCTCATTTTATACATGAACTAATAATATAATTGGAGTTTAAGGGACTCCAATTTTTTGGTAATTTTAAGATGCCAGAAAATAAAATTTCTTGAGAGTTTCAGTAGCAACACCTTAGACAAAACAGCTATTAA
This sequence comes from Perodicticus potto, assembly GCA_963574655.1. Lineage (NCBI taxonomy): Eukaryota > Metazoa > Chordata > Mammalia > Primates > Lorisidae > Perodicticus > Perodicticus potto. The sequence continues at coordinate 8,754 of CAUYRH010039092.1, forward strand.
TGCAACATAAAATGAACATGCTAATTTTAAGATAATGAAATCTAAGAATGACTAAATTAAATTGTTCGAAGAGTTTGTAGCTTTGTTTAGTACACTTTAGAAAATTGCCTTGTTCTTCAAATTGTCTGACATAAAAAAGCATTAAATACATGCAGACTATTACCTAACTTGGAATTGATTCCTGGTATTAGGATACTAAGTTTCACTGTCAACCATTTCTAGGTAAAAATACTGACATCAATTGTGGCTATTACACATACATCATTCATTATGATTAGCATCACTTTTATTCTGAATATATTATTATGCATATAACATAATATCCATTTTGTTAATCTTCTCATCCATTATCAGTCTTGGTAATATTAACATAGTAATTTTTATATATAATGCACCGGTGTAGACAGAGTTTGATTAATGAGAATTACTAAGTTTTTATTTTAACATTTCATTTAGAATTTCCTACCTGATATAAAAAGCAGAAGTGAAGTTATTACATCAACAGAGATGCAAACACATTATAATTAGGGTTTTACAGGATTAATTTGTAGTAATAGTAGCTTCCTTGCAAACTCTGACAGATAATGCATTCAACATAACATTAAAAAAAGATGCATGGTAAATTTTAATTACTTATACTGAAAGGTCTCTGCACTCTACAACATATTGACAAGTTAAGTCTTCCCCAGTATAAATGTTCGAGACCTTTGCCCTGTCTGAAAACAACTAAGTAAATGCAAGTGATTTTAAATTAGGGATGACTGTGCAATTACTTTAGGGAAAAAATTTTAGCTTATCCATTAGTGTTATAGGTTGTTGTAAGGAAAAACACAATCTGTTCATTCAATTAACTCTCAGCCTTGGAAGGCAACAGATCATTTCATTTGTAACCTTGACTAAGCAGCTCTAACTTTTAAAAAAGCTACCCCTTTAGACAATATAACCTTGGTAATTTGTTTCTCTGGGATTACTTGAATCTATTTGGTACATTAGTTAATTGCCAGAAAAGGTAAATGACTTCCTTAATAGATTTTAATCAAATTCCATGCAGTTTATGATAAAAAGAACAAAATTATTTTATAATCAACAAAACTGTTACTTCAAAATGCAGTGATAACCTTAAAAATCTGTATTGAAAGAATTCAATAAAATAATGAAGATGGAAACAAGAACGTTAAGTACAAGCCCTGAATAGTATCATCCGCTTTAAATTTAACAAATATTTTTGCTTTGAACTATGCAACAGGAATAATCTTTCCAAACAATACAGTGACAGAGCATTACAGTGATTAACTATTAAGATTTCATATTTCTGTGAGAAAGCATTGCGCATTTCAGATGAAGGTAGTTTCAATCAATGTCAGACTGTGACAGTGAACTCAAGTTCTCATCTATTCAATCACAGACATTTTTCTCTACTTAAAAGAACTTCATTTCATGAATAAAATATGATGACCCTATTTTTAGAAAGAATTTAACGTGCAAACCTTGCACATAATAATACATCTAGTAGCACATGTTGTTATATGCAATATTATAATAAATGCAAAAGGAGGCGGAAGGGAGTTTTACCTGGTTAGTCACACGTGCTGGTCAAAAGCTGAGTAGAACCGAGAACTCCCTGGCAAGGTCTTGTCTGATAACCATGAGTGAAAGTGGCAGCAGTTTCCAGGGGTGGGACTTGTCTTCAGTAATGAATTCTCAAGAGACTATTTCCAATCAGAGAATGCTGTTGCAGACAATGAAACCATTCTCCATCTGTCGACCCTAGTTTGGTCCTTACAATCAGCTGTGGGCGTATTCATGCCTCTGTATATTTCACTGAAGTTTGTGGTATGAAGAAAATTTTGAAATAGGGATTCCCTAAGAACAAGGTTTATCCTGCATTTCTTTGAAGTTTTTCTATTGGGCATTTATTTCTCTTTATGTTTCCCCTATTGGGAGGAAAAGCAGAAAAAAACTCTCCCATCTGAGATACAGGGAAAAGAATGTGTGTGTGGATGGATACGGCTTGGAAATTTTAATGATGACAGTGGAAGTCACTATTCATGGAGCCACCTCGTTCAACTCAGCATTGTGTTACCTTAAGATTTTTTTTTGTGATATAGTTATTCTTGCATCATATTTTCCGCCAAATTGTTTACAAACTCATGCATCTCATTTCTGTACTACAAATCAGATTATATTTTCTGTCTGAAAGTTATGTTGCCCAGGAATAATATTTTTTCCTTTTATGCAGTTTTCCTAACTCTTCTTAACATATTCCTCATCCAATTCTGTCAGTGTGTTCTAAGTATTTTTATATATCCGTAATACAACAGCTTCTCACCACTATGACCACTAGTCCCTTACAGGAGAGAGACCTTCCTGAGCGGACTCTCGTCCTCTTCACTGAGGCCCTGTGGTCCATTCTGTAAAATGCAGCCTGGCTGATCCTATTAAGACAGGAATCAGCTTAGGTCATTCTGATCCTCCAATAACGTCCCCTCTAAACAGGATCTTGCAAATCCCCTAAAAACCTAATTCAGAATCAAATAACAGTTCTTTATCTTGGCCTACAACAGCCTGGGTCCTCACCCCCGCTCACTAACCTTATTTAGCACGTACCCTTTCTCCATCCACTTACCCTTCACTCTCCGCCTTGCAGGCACACTGTTTTTCCTGCTAATCCTCAAGGTGTCAAAGGCGCTCCTGCCTCAGGAACTTGAGCCCTGCTGATTGCTCTCCCAGAACACTTCTGCAGGCGGATTTCTCTGCATTTAGATCACTGCTCAAATGTCAGCTCAAACTGTGAGATCATTTTTTTTTGGGGGGGGGCAGGTTTTGGCTGGGCCTGGGTTTGAACCCTCTACCTCTGACATATGGGGCCGACTCCTTTGAGCCACAGGCACCGCCAGCGAGATCTTTCTTGACTACGTATTGGAAACAAGAAGTATACCCTTCACCCTGCCATTCTTACCATGCTGTATCTTTATAGCATTTAGGTATATCGGTGTTCGTTTATTTGTTTAAGTTATCTCATTTATAGTATGTAAACTCCATAGGAAAGAAAACTTTTTTTATTTGCTGATGTACCTTAGCATCCAGAACAGAGCTTTACGAAGAGTGAGCATTCAAGAAGTATTTTTTGGCTCGGGGCTGGTAGCTGACTGGCTAGGCGCCAGCCACATACACCGGGGCTGGTGGGTTCGAGCCTGCCCCAGCCTGCCAAACAACAATGACAACTACAACCAAAAAATAGCTGGGAGTTGTGGCGGGTGCCTGTAGTCCCAGCTACTTGGGAGGCTGACGCAAGAGAATCACTTCCAGTGGTTCTCACCCTTCCTAATGCCATGACCCTTTAATACAGTTCCTCATGTTGTGGTGACCCCCAACCATAAAATTATTTTCGTTGCTATTTCATAACTGTAATTTTTCTACAGTTATGAATCATAATGACAATATCTGATATGCAGGACGTGTTTTCCAATGGTCTTAGGCGACCCCAAAGGGGTCACAACCCACAGGTTGAGAACTGCTGGAAGCCCAAGAGTTTGAGGTTGCTGTGAGCTATGAAGCCACAGCACTCTACTGAGGGCAACATAGTGAGACTGTCTCAAAAAAAAAAAAAAAAAAAAAAACATGTATCTTTCTAATGGGTAGGTGATTAAGCTTTGCTATTCCTTGTTTTATGGAATATTCTAATGAATATAATTTAATGGAGTAAATGAAATACCAGTCTATTCTAACAGTGGTTTATGGGACTGTGAAATCAGCATAAGCTATTTAAAATACTAGAACTTGAAGTACCCTCATGTTCTCCATGCTTGATCTCTTACCAGCCTGGGCTGCACTGAACTGGGCAATTTTTTCCTTAATTTCCTTTTACACCCTTCCAATTGGCCTAAACATCTGTATTATAAGAAAATATTATCTACAGAAAAACTGGTTTCCTCAAATTATTCCTCTAATCTGTAAGAAGGTCCTGAAAGCTCTGAATAAATACCTCTGTTTTTCTTAAAATGTTCAAAGCTTTACTAAAGAGCTAATTTCCCATCGGTCTTAATTAATATTCCTTGGACAATCAACATTTACCTCCTTATTCATCTCAGTGAAATATCTACATCTATATTAAAAGCTTGAAGACTAGAAATTAGGTATCAATTTTGTGAGATGAGACACATAAAAAATATCTTTGCCACAGATGAAGGCAAGATGCAACTTTCCAGTTCTATCCCTAGTTAAAACTGAAGGTTATTCACAGACAATGCATGAGAGGGTGTGACAATTACAACAAACACACAACTCTCGTTTTCCCAAAATCTGTATCGATTTGTTCAAATTTTAAAGGTTATAGGTCATAGGTCAAGATACAGGAAGTGTATATTGCAGCTATTGTGTTCAAATGCAGAGGGCGTGTGTGTGGGATGGGGATAGTTTCAGGGTTTGGAATGTTCAGATGTTCCTTGACATTGATTTTATAAAGTAAACATAAATTTATCGACAAGCATACTAAGACGAATATAAATTCAGTAGGCCAATCAGAGAGCAAACAGGGCCAAAGTCCTGATTGTTTTACAACAGTGTCCAGATGTTTTAGATTGTGTACTGCTAGGATTTTAGCAAGAACAGTCTCAATTTGTCCGTACCTGTCTATTGATCTATCATCCTTCTATCCACATTTTATCATACTTATAAAGGGTGGACATAAATTTCATGTGCACCTTTTACTATTTAAATTGCATTCAAACTTTATGCCCACCCTGTATGTAGGGGAGACATCCAGAATATTTAAAACAGCATATTTAGCTGGAGAAATAACTGATTAGACCTAATTTTTGCCATACTCATCGAAGCAGGCTTTTCGAGCTCCTTACCTTGATATGCATTACTATTAATTGTTGTGTTACAAAAAAATAGAGGCACAAAGTAGGAGCCAAGCTATACAAAGCTATTTAGGGGGCTTGGTGTAATAGCTAATGACTGACTAATGGTGAAATAAATATTTAAAATACGTAGCGTGCAGAAGAGCTGGGGGAAATTATTTAAGTTATACATTTCTAAGTTATACACAAAGAAACTAAGTCAGAGGGTCTGACATCCTATTCTGCTCCTATGTTGGGAGATGTCCCACACATTTTTTTTTCTTGTGTTTTATTTTATTTTTTGCCTATATGATTCAAAAATGGTGTTTTTTCATGTTCCCTGCTGTGGCAGGGTATCAACAGAAAATCTTATTTGTTCTGATTTGCCATTTATGTCTCAAATAGTGTTTCATTTGGTGCAAGTTTTACAAGCATCTACGAGTAGTTCAGGCTGTCAGGTCCTCACTGACAGGTTCTACACAACCCTCAATTTGCTCGAGAATCACATAAGATGAAAATATATATAATAGGAACCATTACGGCTTCTCGGAAGGATCTTTAAAATGATCTGACAAAAGGAGACACTTTAGGAATATTAATTACGTGCCTATCAACATGACATGAAATTGATGGGCCTCTCATTCCATGACAAGAGGTTAGTGACAATGCTGAGTACATTCTTTGGCCGTGAAACACAGTTGATCACTCACAGGAAGAACCAACTTCTGGCTGATGGAGGGCAAAGTTGTTAACAGCTACATCCTTTACTCATCAGATAAGAAGGAGAGTGGAGAAAAAGTGCAGACACACCTTTCTTACAGGAGAAATCTCGTCACTCAGCTGAGGGACTGTAAGGAACAATGTAAGGAACAGAAATTCAATGAAGAGGGGAAGACCGTCATCTTCTGACATGAGGAAAGGCTAAATGAGATGATGCTTTTTATAATGCAAAATGAAAAATATCAACAAAGGATTGCATGGTTGACA
>CAUYRH010039096.1:0-23056 GCA_963574655.1 Perodicticus potto
GAAATTTTGTTGAAGGCACCAGAAAGCTCCCAAGACAACCAAATTTGAGGGGCAACACCCAAAAGAAAATAAAACATGTTGCTCTCAAGAATTTGCTATTTCCTATAATCCAATTATAGTACAAGAACATGGGGAAAGGGGCAAAGGAGAGGAGGGGAGGGGGAAGGATGGATGCATGGAGGGTAATTGGTGGGACCACAACTACAGTACATCTTAGAAGGGTATAGGTGAAACTTACTGAATGCAGAATATAAAGGTCTTAACACAATAACTAAGAAAATGCCATGAAGGCTATGTTAACCAGTTTGATGAAAATATTTAAGATTGTATATAAAACCCGCACATTGTACCCCATGATTGCATTAATGTACACAGCTATGATTTAATAAAATAAAAGAATGAAAGAATTCGTTATATACTCTGATATGGAAGGGTAAACAAGATATACCATAAATTTAAAAAGGAAGAATACATAACTAATTGTGTGATTTTTTTTTAAAGGAGCATGTATGGTATGTATTTGTTCCACATGCCTGAAATTCTGCAAAGATAAAGAAGAAACAAAAAACAGCAGCAGCCAGTGGAAATGGAATGTCAGAGGTAGGAGGAAGAGTTTCACCAGATATTCTAGCATACTCTTATTTGTAAATTTGAGAATCAAGTGAATGAATGGCCTATTCAAAAAAAGAAATAATAAAAAAATATCATTTTGAAAGCATCATATTGGGAATCAGAAACTTGAGGGATGGGGCACACTTGGATGGCTTACTTCACCTTTTTTTTTTTTTTTTTTTGCAGTTTTTGGCTGGGGCCTAGTTTGAACCCACCACCTCTGGTATATGGGCCTGGAGCCCTACTCCTTTGATCTACAGGTACTGCCCTACTTCACCTCTTTCATCCTTGGTTTCCCCATCAGCAAACTCTACACCTCCCAGAAAGACTGTTATCTAATATTGACATTCATTATCACCATCATAGCTACCATTTATTAAGAGCTTACTATTTGCCAAGCCCCATACTAGGTCCCTGTAAGGACTCACTGCATAGACTCATCTCAAACAACTCTATGAGGTGAGAACTACTATAACCCTCATTACACAGATGAACAAACTGAAGCTCAGAGCAAGGAGGTAACTTGACCAAGGTCACACACACATTATGTAGTAGAATCAGAATTTGAACCCAGGTCTCTCTGGATCCAAGGCCTGTATTTGGACTTGATGCTTTACTATCTCCATCCACGCAGGTAATTTTCCCAGTTATGTTCCCTGCCCTTTCTACAAATCCCTCCCACCACTTCCCCTAGGAGCATTGCCAGCTTCCACCAGGCCTGGCCCCCACTCATTTCCAATCACCCTTTATCCACTATAGCTTTGGAAATGGACTGTTACTAATGGCTAGTCATATGTCAGACTAATGAATGGGATGTAGACTTCCATTAAAATAATGAAATTAGCGAGTTTCGAATTTGGTTACATCGCATGGCACACAGCCTCAAGTAATTACCACCCCATGCTTTTACCCTCGAATTAGAGTCAGTTTATTTATTTAAGGTCCTTGGCTGGGCCATCTCTATTAAGCTCACATCATCTGTTTAGAGATGAATTTTTTTTTTTAGCTTGTTTGTTTAAATGATGTTCAGGCTGTTCCCCTGATTAATAAAGTCATAAACACAGTTAGAAGCAGCTTCTGAACCATGTGCAAAAGCAAAGACTATAAGTCAAAGAATAATTCTTTGGGGAGTTGGGTTTTGTTTGTTTGGTTGTTTTGGGGGGGAGGATCCTAAAGAATGGAAACAATGAGAAAGAAGCTCTTTGAGCTCCAGGAACTCCAATTATGCTGACATTTCTGCAGCAGAAATACACCAAGATCCATTTTGCAGGAACCCAGTGAACTAGCTAATCAGATTTCCTTGGATAATTTGCTCCAAAGGTCAGCTGCCTCAAAAAGCACCCAGTGCCTCATTATTTGATGAAGCAGGCTATACATGGGCTGGGATTTGGAACTCAGCCTCCCATAGCAAGGAAGTAATTCTGGAGATTTTTAGCCCAGATCTAGCAACCTTGGTTGTGGCCAACGTCTCATTAACCTTTGTAATCAGCCTCCAGGCAAAAACTACCACCAGAAAAAGCACCCGAATCTGTGAGGCCACTGTCTCCAAGATGATCTCTCCCACGTCCCAGGAGCACCAAAGATGGTACTCTTGTTTGAAATTTTCACACCACTGGTAAATCTCAAGAGAGGCTTTCATAGATACTGTGATGAGTAGATGGCTAGACCTCAGTTCTAATGACCAAGTCCAGTTCTGCAAAATTTCTGATCAGTACTCTTCAAAACTATCAAGATCATGAAAAACAAGAAAAGATGGAAAAACCATCACAGACCAGAGAAGACCACAGAGATGAGGGACGAAATGCAACATGGAAGTCAGATTGACTCCTGGACAGAAAAACTGGCAAAATCCAAATAAAATCTGGAATTTAGTCCATAGTTTCCAATGCTAGTGTCGTAGTTGTGACGAACAGACCACAGGAATGTAAGCTGGTAACCTGTGCGGGAACTAAAACTCAGTAGGGATTATTGCAACTTTTCTATAAGTCTAAAATTTCAAAATTTAAAAAAATTTTAAAATATTTATATACTGTAAAATATCGACAGCACAATAGTTGTAGCTTGATGAAAATAATTTACTTTAAGTTTATTCTATAATAAACTTGATATAGTAGCCTAAAAACAAAACTTCAAGTCCAGTGACAAGGGAAAGCCATTCCTGTGACTACTTTTCTTTAAAAACAAGAAAAAAACCTTTTAAAATTCTAGCAAAGACAAAAAGAAAACACCAAAATTAAATTCAAATGTGGTGGATGTTCTTTCTATGATGGGAAGAACTGTGATAGGAAAAACCCTGACAAAGAAACTGGGTTTCTCAATGTTTGTTTACCATTCCCACCAACCTCACCACCCTGAAGGATTATAACATCACAATGATAACCACAAAAGTGAATGTCACACACTCAGCTCTCATTCTCATGGGTTGATAAGGCCCGTGGCTCCCACTCTCACCCTCTGATCCCTTCTCTCCCCCTGTGAATCATCTCATGAAAGGAAATGCATGGAACAGTCTGTTGTGAACCAGGCGTTGAGCTTGACAATGAAGACACTGAGATCACTCCTTCTCCTTAAGGAGTCTTGGAAAACTTGCCAAGGAGCATCTGATGTGCCTAATCATATTAAACCCTCATATTAATCTAAAATTTTAAAAAAGAGAGAGAGGAGTCTGAACTAGATCTCAAAGGAAGAATAGGAGGTAGTTGAAGGAAGAAAGGCAAGAGGTTTCCAGAGAGAAGGCACAGAGCATGCCCTCAGGAGACTCAGATGCAAGCAGAGAAGTGGACAAAATGGAAATGGGAGGAATTAGAATGGGCTCCCTGGGGAAGGCTTGTGTACTAAGGATTTAACTTTCTCCTGAAGGTGATGAGGAGTTGTAAGCAAGCATTTTAGAAAGATTGAACAGATGACAGTGGATGAAGGATGAGGCCAAAAGCAGGAAGACCCTAATCCAGGCTGTAAAGTGTGAACACCCTACCCAGAGAGAGCTGGAGCGATTTCTCCAAGGATTGCTTACAGGAAACTAGAGTCTTTGCCTCTTCGTATCCTGGAGAGGTCATCAGGAAAATAGAGAAAACCCCATTGACAGTGGTGGCTCAATAGCACCATCTGGTGGGGAATGCTACCCCCATTCCTGGAGCCGTTCGGCGGCCCGGCGCCCAGTCAGGTGTTCGGGTCTCTGTGTGTCTGAGTCCCAGCAAGCCGCAAGAAGGAATCTGGACAAGATAGAACATCCTCTAGACTGGAAGCCATTTTTAAGGAGGAAAAATTTGAAATGAGCTCTAAAAGGGTAGCTACACAGATATCAAGGTACAGAAAAGATGTTTTTAATGAGGGGCATGGCACCAGCAAAGGTTGGTGGAGAAAAGTGTCAGGTCCTCTGAGGATATGAGGCTGGAAAGCTGTTGGCAACTCTGGGTATGAGGCCTCCCTAGACTTTCTGAGGAACACAGCATCTTTGTCCACCCACAGACCAGCTCTGTGCTAAACCACATATACACATTAGGTCACCTACCCTGTTACAACCATTTTACAGATCATGAAAGTGAAGCTCAAAGAGGTTAAAGGGATTATGTGAAGTGACTTAGCTAAAAAGTAGTAGAGCCAGGATTTGAACCCATGTCTGTGTGTGAATGCAAAGGGTGATCTTACTCTCCATCAACACGTTCTAATCTGCAGGTGTCTGCTGCTGCTTGTGACTGAGATAACGGCCATGGTAGAAAATGTTCAATCTTTTTTTTTTAATTGAATCATAGCTGTGTACAATAATTCAATCATGGGGTACAGTGTGTGGGCTTCAGATACAATCCGAGATATTTTCATCAACCTGATTGCGATAACATTCAAGAGACTTTCAAGCTGTTGCCAAACAATCTGTCCATGCAAAGCCGAAGTTTCTTCTATGGACATTTATATAGACTATAGCCTATAGATTGCTTCTTGCTGCTTGCTAGGACTCAGACACAGAGAGACCCAAACACCTTCAGGTTTATACCCTGGGCCCTCTGGTTGCCTGGTCAGATGGTCACAGTGTTTTTGAATGACTGAGAGACAGTGTGATGTTTAATTTTATATGTCAACTTGACTAGGCTAAAGGATGCCCAGATAGCTGCTGACACACTTTTTTCTGCATGTGTCTGTGAAGGTGTTTCTGGTATAAATCATCCTCACCAATGTCAGTGGGCATCATCCAATCTGCTGGAAGCCCAACCAGAGCAAAAAGTGGAGAAAAGATACATTTTTCCCTCAGTTTGAACTGGGAAATCCATCTTCTCCTGCCCTCAGAGATTGAAGCTCCTGGGTCTTGGTCTTTAGGACTTGAACTGGGGCTTACACCAACAGCTTTCTGCTTTCCGTTTCTCTGGAGAATCCTGACCAATGCAGGAAGGTTGTGAGATCTGGAGTCCAAATCTCTGAGAGGTTCAAACATAACATGTCCAAAACAGAGCCTCTGATCGTTCTCCCAAACTGCCCCTCCTGTGCTGACCTCATCTCGTTCAACTTTCCTACTCACTCACTCTCCTCCCGCCACACTTTCCACCTTCTCCTTCCTAGCACAAAGGAATTCACACCTCGAGACCTTAGCACTGGCTGTTCCTTCTACCTGCAAATGCTTTGCCCTCCAATATGCACATAGTTCCATCCCTCAGGTCCTTCAAGTCTTTGTATCCATGTCACCAACTCTATGAGGCCAAGCCTGGCCCCTGCCACCACTGCACACTCTAAACCCCTTTACCTGTTCTATATTTTCCATAGCAATTGCCACCTTCAACAAAGCCATATATTATAATTTACTTATTTTATTTCTAGTTTATAGTCTACATCTGTCTTCCCCCACTGGAATCAAAGTATCCCAAGGAATGGTAGAATCTAGGTAGTAACTGTACATGTGTTCCTTGGGAAACTTTCAATTCTGCTCTGTGCATGAAAATTTTCATAATAAAATGTTAGGGTAATGTTCCCAAACCCGGGAATTTTATCTGCTTTTTTGACTGGTATATCCCAAGTGCCTAGAAAGGACCTGCCATATTAGGCATATTATAAACATTATCAAATGAAGGAATTAATGAATAAATGGCATTGCATGGGGCAAGATATTTTGTCTCCCTAAACCTTTGAGTGTCAACTCCAAAGTAGGCAAAATAGTAGCCATTATTCATTTGCACAAGTATTTATTGGACTTTCACTACATTTCTGGAACTAGGCTAGGTATCAGGGATATAACATTGAACAATGCAGACTAGGTCCTCCTCCTCATGGAGCTTACTAGCCAGATATGTAAAAATGATCACAATTTCACTTAACTCCAATGCCATCTGTGAGGTGGCCTGACACATTTGTATGTCCTTTATTAGTCTTTGAGGTTGAAAGAGGACCTCTCAGCTGTGCAGCATCTAAACTAAGCACTGAAAGATGTGAAAAAAATTACCCCTGAATATCCATTTCCTCCTTCTTCCTCATTAACAGAATCCTGCTGTATCTTTTTTTCTCCCTGACGGTAACAATGTATCCAGCCTAAAACCTCCTTCACTAGCATCTCTTGCAGCTAGGTCTGGCCATCTGACCAGTGAAAGGCAGTGAAAAGGGCCCCTTTTGGCCCTTTGTCCTTCCTTGGCTACCATGCCTACTGACATGATGCCTGGAGGTGAAGCAGCCATTTTTTCACAATGAGGAGGTAAACTTCATGGTGGAACAGGAAGATAAGAAAGCTGGGGTTCCTGATGGCATCTCTGACTCACTCTCCAACCATGGCTTGACTACTGCTTAGTTTATTCTTGTCCAAGACAACTATAACCCTGCCTCCTCAAGCCATTATAGCAGAGTTTTCTGATATATACAGTCATGGGCAATCCTGTTGTCTAATGATCTTAGTGAGGCTAAGAAAATGAAAGTGCAATGTACTCTGCCCAGGGCACAGAAAGCGTGAAGGCCCAGGGGTGCAAGTGAGCAAAGTCAATTTATGCAACAGAAAGAAGTTCAAGAAGCTGAAATGGAACAGTTGAAAAGAAGGTGCTCAGTGAAGAGTTTACAGAAGTAAACAGGGATCCTATTGAAATTGAGCTTTTTAATAAATTGAATGAGAGAAACAATGAGGAAAACCATCATAAGCTGCTAAGAAAAATCAGAGTTAATGTATGGAAAGTGCCCAGTATATAATGGGTGCCCAAAATATGATAAGCATTGTGAGTATTATACTACCTCTGAATACGCACAAATAACTCCTCCTACAATATGAAGATGTATCACCATTATTTGCAATCCCTTCATAGGTCACAAACATCAGCACAGGGAACACAGTGTGGTGAGATGGAAAAGAAAAACAATCCATCCAGGACAGTTAAACCAAATGCTTGATTCGTATTTATCACCATCAGGATTTATTCCCACATAGGACTCTCCCACAGCACAACCTCAAGGACCTTCTGCAAATGACCAGGCTGAGCAGTGATGAGCTCATCTCAGAAAAAAAGGCAGAAACTCCAAGGCAAGGTGGTCACCTGACATGGCTTTCCCTTCCTTCTTTGACCCTGGGCTGTTTCCAGCAGGTGGCTGCAAATGCCTCAGTGAGGGTTTGATCAATGGAGGCCAGGCTGATATTGATAAAGCAGCTGCAGTTTCTGCAAATCACCCAGTGCTCACAGATACTGAAGATTAATCTTCACAAATACGGCACAAAGGGGGAGCAAAAAACCCAAGTCAATTTAGTTTCTGATTATTACTTTCTCCAGAAGGCACAGAAGAGTCAAAAGTTTAACTGATGTACATTAGACAGGGAGACAAATCCAGAAATATCACCCAATTACCCAGTAGCTTCTAGAAGGTATTTTTCATGACAGTAGGTGAGTTTGCCTTTTCTAAATCAGGAAGGAGACTAGACATCACTAAAAGAATGTTAACTTGGCCCAGTGCACAAGTTCTAACCTCACCAGACAAACTTAAGCCTGAAAATTTATTCTCAGTCTACGCGAAGCCCTTGAAAACACATTTCCACCAATTTTCTAGTTACTTTTGTTTTATGATGCATAGATCTTGAGAAATTATACTGACTGTTCCTTCCTGGAACAAGATGGATTTTTTTTTTTTTTTGGTAACTACAAAGAAATAAGAAATAAAAGTGCTTAGCCTTTCTGGGCCTCCATTTTACATCCATAGAGTGGGTACAACACAGGGTGCAATACACATGAGTCATTTTGAAAGTTTTTTTTCTTTTCTTTTCTTTAAAATTTTTTTTTATTAAATCATAGCTGTATACATCAATGCAATCATGGGGTGCAATGTGCTGGTTTTATGTATAATTTGAAATATTTTCATCAAACTGGTTAACATAGCCTTCATGACATTTTCTTTTGAAAGTTTTGGAATACACAAAAATCAAGAAAGGTAAATTCCACATGGAGAGAAACAAATGAAGCCCTCCCAGCAGCACCCATAAGACAAGGAGGTTGAAACTTGTATGGGTAATTCAGAAAGGGTACTGTTGACTGTTTCTTGGAAATGAAATAATGGACCATCCCACAGTCTGTCTCAAAACTTTTGTAAGGACCTAAATATAGCAGCCACTACTGACTCCTGGAGCCAGATCATTCTCTGCTGTAGGGGCCTGTCCCATGCATTGTAAGATGCTTAATAGCATCTTTGAAATCTACTTACCTGATGCCAGGGGCATCCACTCCTCAGTTGAGGCAACCAAAAATATCTCCAAACATTGCCAGCTGTCCCTGGGGAATGACACCACTTGCATATAGTAAAGAGAAAATAGATAACATACATAAGAGTTGGGGAAACACTTATCAAAAAATCTTCCACATCGGCTTGGTGCCTGTAGCACTGTGGTTACGGTACTGGCCACATGCACCAAGCCTGGCGGTTTCGAACCCAGCCCAGGCCAGCTAAACAACATCTACAACTGCAACAAAAAAAATAGCTAGGGCTCATTGACTATAGCTCGAGTGGCTAAGGCGCCAGCCACATACATCGGAGCTGGTGGGTTCAATCCAGCCTGGGCCTGCCAAACAACAATGACAGCTACAACCAAAAAATGACCAGGTGTTGTGGCGGGCGTCTGTGGTCCCAGCTACTTGGGAGGCTGAGGCAGAAGAATCGCTGAGCCCAGGAGTTGCTGTGAGCTGTGACGCCATGGTACTCTACCCAAGGTGACAGCTTGAGGCTCTGTCTCAAAAAAAAAAATTGCCAGGCGTTGTGGTGGGTGCCTGTAGTCCCAGCTACTTGTGAGGCTAAGGCAAGAGAATTGCTCAAGTCCAAGATTTTGAGCAACTCCATGGCACTCTACTGAGTGTGACATAGTGAGATACTGTCTCAAAAAAAAAAAAAAAACTTCTACATTGTATTCACATAAGCAACACCCCCAAACACCTGAATTTGATGCCAGTTACGTGTATAACCTCTTTACTCATATCCGTGTCATAACCGACAAGCTTAAGGCAGAGAGTTTTGTGAAAAGTGAACAACAACGTAATTACCTGAGGTCAGGGCCACTACTTGGAGTGCCACCGTGTAGCTATACATAGTCTCATGGTTAGAGGACGCTCCAGGTGCTGCTGCTGGTTTCTTGAAATTTCTGCTTATTTTTATAATGAGGAGCCCTACATTTTCATTTTGCAATGGGTCCTGCAAATTATGTATCCAGTCCTGCCTGGTATGCTTATTGTATTTCATTTTATTCCATCTTTATTGAGGTTATAAGTGACAATTAAGAATTGAATATATTTACCATGTACAAAGTGATAATTTTACATACATATACTTTGTGAAATCAGCTAATGACCCTGTCTGTTGCCTCACATGATTAACTTTGTGTGTGCGTGGGCAGAATGCTTCAGATCGACTCTCTTAACAAATTTCAAGCATCCAATACAATATTAACTACAGTCACCATGCCCCACATTAGATCCCCAGAACTTAAATTCATCTCACAACTCAAACATTATGCCCCATTTCCCCAATCTTGCAACTCCTGGCAACCACCATTCTAATTCTACTCACCCTTTCCAGGAGTTCAACTTTTGCAGATTCCACAAAGAAGTGAGATTACAAAGTTATTGTCTTTCTTCATCCAATTTATTCACTTAATATAATTCAAGGTGCTTGTTTTTGTTTTGTTTTTTGTTTGTTTGTTTGTTTGTTTGAGACAAAGTCTCAAGCTATTGCCCTGGATAGGGTGCTGTGGCGTCATAGCTCACAGCGACCTCCAACTTGGGCTCAAGTGATCCTCTTGCCTCAGTTTTTCTACTTTTTTGTACAGATGGAGTCTCGCTTTTGCTCAGGCTGGTTTTGAACTCGTGAGCTCAAGCAATCCACCCACCTTAGCCTCCCAGAGTGCTAGGATTACAGGTGTGGGCCACCATGCCCGGCCTACCAAGGTGCTTGTTTTAAACTCAGCTTCCTGGGCCCCACTGTTGTCAACAGCTAATCTTGACAATCGAAGCTTGTCAGAGCTTGTCTCTGAATAAAAATGAAGAGGAGGGCAGCGCCTGTGGCTCAGGGGGTAGGGTGCCAGCCGCATATACCGAGGGTGTTCAAACCCAGCCCCGGCCAAACTGCTACAGAAAAATAGCCAGGCATTGTGACGGGTGCCTATAGTCCCAGCTACTTGGGAGGCTGAGGCAGGAGAATCACCTAAGCTCAGGAGTTGGAGGTTGCTGTGAGCTGTGTGATGCCACGGCACTCTACCGAGAGTGACTGAGTGAGACTCTGTCTCTACAAAAAAAAAAAAAAGAGAGAGAGATTCTCCCTAAAATCTAAGGAATTCCAACTAAAAGCCATCTTTCATTTTAAGTGCAGAGAATGTGCAACAGAGACACAAATGGGTTGGAAAAAAAAACTCTGAAACTAGTCTGGGAGGCTTAAGTGACTTCATGGAAATGAACCCAAATATATTTAAAATATTTAAGTGGTCTAACCTTTCCATTTTTACTTCTAAATGAGCTGAGAAAAAAATCAGACAATTTGAGGGGAATGACAAAGGACAATTTTCATAAAAGTGAAATCACTTTCCCTGAGCTTTCAACTGGCTGAGCATAGGGGATGAAACTGACCGGGAAGTTTCTTTGTGTGAGAGAGAAAACCAAGTCCCCAACAAGGGTCTGTCGCTGGTTAGGTTTTGCCAGCACAGTTCACATTGCAAAATGTGCTTAAGCTGATGCTGGTTTCTTCTGCTTAATCATTTTTCACTTGCACTCCGACTTCCGAAAAAATAAATGCAGCAAAGACCTCAACTCTTGAGAACTTGGTTATACTAGGAACTTCCTAGTCTATTATTTAGATGCTTTATTTGATCAGCTGCCAGGAAAACAAGGCAATATTTCCAAAGACTAAACTCAATGTAATGATATCATGCTACATAGATCTAACATCATACTGGGTGAGACACACGGTCTCTGTTTTAGAAGATGAAACGGAAGCAAAGCATGACAAAGATGTGTTCAATGCGCTTGACCATGTGAGCCCTGAAATCTATCTAGGAAGGGAGGAGATGAAACTCAGAGGACTTGGTGGAATCACAGAACCCAGGAAAATGTTTCCAAAGTGGCTTCATCTGATACTGCAAATAAGATGCATGTTTTGTCTAGACTCTAGAGGAAAAACATTTTTAAAAAAGTTTTGTTTGTTTCCTAGGGAATTTTTTTTCAGCTTCATCAATGCTGAGTTCCTTGTTCTTCTAAGGTCCTAGGAGCAGTTAGGAAAGGAAATTTGGAAGTAGGAACTAGAGAGAAATAATCATAAAAAGGGAAAGGTTTTGGAGCCAGACAAGGAAAGGAAAAGGGGCAGAGGACAGAAGTTTCCAGAAGGCTGCATGTGCCAGAAAATCATTCCCTCCTGAAGCCCTATGCTTCAGTGGAGTCCCATGGACTCACAAGCTCTGAGTAGCTTTTGTAGGTAATGGGGATAGGACAAGTTCTGTGTTTGGGCTCACATGGGTGAAACCAAGCCAGCATGGGCTTACTGGAGCCAGAGGGACCCTGTAAACATCCTCCTCCCCAAATTAGCTAGAATTAGCGTGAGTAAATTTTACCCCAATCTTTGAGGATTGAGGGGATGCCAGCTGACATCTGGGTTGTTCCTCCTTGTTATAAAATGTTTGGCCTTGGAGCCAGGTAGGGGGTCCTGGAGGGCAGGAGCACTTCCCAGCCATCTCTGGATGCTCTGAGTGGTTATCTCTGCCAGCACACAGTCCGACTTAGCCCTTATCATTTGGGTCCACACTTGCCCAATTCCCAACAGCCAATATCTGCATCTGTTTGCTTGAAGTAGAGTCCACTCTGGTGGCCAGAGACCACAGGCACGTGGTAAGTGAGAAGCACTAAAGAATTACCACGCCTTGGGGATTAGGACTGATTAGAAGGATGTATAAATACCCAGCTCCTTCCCACCACCAGTGGGATAACTCTGGGTTGTATGTTCAACATTAGGGCAAACTTCTTACGAAAGGCCAGGTGGTGAACATTTTAGCTCTGTGGTCATATGGCCTCTTAGCTGCTCAACTTTACTGCTGCCCTGTAAAAGCAGCAAGGGACAATACATAAATGAATGGATGTAACTGTATTCCAGTGCTAATTTACAAAATCAGGTGGCAAGACAGGTTTTCTGTGGGTCATGGTTTGCAACCCCTGTTCTGTGCCATTTCCCAGAGTTCCCCATAGAGATTAGACTCTGGGTTCCCCATAGTGGTAACTATCTGGATAACACACCCTTTATTGTCACTTTCCCTACCCCATCTGCCCTTTTCCCCACCTCCCCTCGCCTAATAAACCATTGGCACTCAGATCCTTGCCCCCTACTTCTGTGAGAACCAAAACCAAGGCAGTTGGCCAGCATACTTTCAGCAGCAAACAACACAGAGCTGAACTAAAACTAGCAGAGTGGTGAAGCGAAAGGAAAAGTTAGCCAACAGACCTTCTTGAGACCACTGTCAATGAGCTAGCACCAAATGCCACAGGGCAGGTCTCCAGGGGCCAGTGCATCTACCCAGTTCTTCCCACATTTTCTTACTCATAGTTCTCAAGAATAACTGAAGAACATGTTAGGAATGCAACATCCAAGATAAAGATGAAGTGCCCGAGCTCTCTTCTAGTCAACCCCTGGAGAAAAATATCTTCAACATTTTAGCCCAGCAAGTCTCATAAACCTAGGGCTGCAGTTCCTGACCCCTGGGCAGCAAGTCTCATAAACCTAGGGCTACAGTTCCTGACCCCTGGGCAGCAGACGGGTACCCATCTGTGGCCTTTGAGGCCCTAGGCTACATTGCAGGAGAAGAGCAACTGAGGCTTCACGGGTCTTTACAGCCGCTCTCCATCGCTCACCTCTCTGCCTGAGCTCCACCCCCTGTCAAGTCAAGTGGTATTAGATTCTCATAGGAGCATGAACTCTACCATAAACTGCACATGCGGAGGATCTAGGTTGTGTGGTCCTAATGAGAATCTAATGCCTGATGATCGGAGATAAAGTTGAAGACATAAGCAACCCAATTAGGGTGTCAATGTCTCCCCTCAGCCCCGGATGGGACTGACTAGTTGCAGGAAAACAAGCTCAGGGCTCCCACTGATTCTGCATTAAGGTGAGTTGCACAATTATTTTGTTTACATAACAATGTAATAATAATAGAAACAAAAGGGTGAGATCACACTTGTGCATATGTGAAGGGTCAGGAGAAAACTTCTAAATACGGATCAAAATTGTTTTCACATAGTAAATGAGAAAATATCATGAATGTTATATTAATCAGGTTGATAAAAATATCTCCGATTGTATGTGAAGCCCGCACACTGTCCTCCATGACTGAATTATTGTACACAGTTATGACTCAATAAAAAATAATTAAAAAAATAATTTGAGTTCTCTGTAGATTCTATTTATCAGGCCTTTGTCAGATTCATAACATGCAAAAATCTTCTCCCATTCTGAGGGCTCTCTGTTTGCTTTGTTTGTGGTACTCTTCATTGTACAAAAGCTTTTTAGCTTGATCAAGTCCCATTTATTTATTTTTGATGTTGCTATAATTGATAGGGGTTCTTCCTCATAAAGTTTTTTCCCAGGTCATTATCTTCAAGTGTTTTCCCCACACTCTTTTCTAGAATTTTTATTGTTTCATGTCTTAAATTTAAATCTTTTACCCAGTGAGAATCTATTTTTATCAGTGGTGAGAGGTGTGGGTCCAGTTTCAGTCTTCTGTATATGCATAACCACTTCTCCCCTCACCATTTGTTAAGTAAGGATTCTTTTCCCCATTGCATGTTTTTGTTAGGTTTATCAAAGATTAAATGATGATATGTGGCTGGGTTCATCTCTAGATTCTCTATCCTGTTTTATAGATCTGTGTCTCTATTTTTGTGCCAGTACCATGCTGTTTTGATAACTATAGCTTTGTAATATAATCTGAAGTCTGACAACGTATTGCCTCCATAATTCTTTTTATTTCTAAGAACTATATTTGCTATTTGGGTTTTTTCTGGTTCCATATGAATTGAAGTACTATTTTTTCAAGATATTTAAAGTAAAGTATGACATCGGTGTTTTGATGGGGATTGCATTAAATCTGTAGATTGCTTTGTGTAGCATGGACATTTTAACGATGTTGATTCTTCCCAGCCATGAGCATGGTATGTTCTTCCATTTGTTGACATCTTCTGCTATTTCCTTTCTCCAAAGTTTCATAATTCTCTTTATAGAGATCGTTCATGTCTTTTATTAGATATATTCTTAGGTATTTCATCTTCCTTGGTGCTATTGTAAAAGGAATAGAGTCTTTGGTTTTGTTCTTGGCTTGAAATTTGTTGGCATATACAAAGGCTACTGATTTGTGGCTATTGATTTTTTAACCTGAGATGCTGCTATATTCCTTGATCACTTCTAAGAGCTTGGTAGTTGAGTCCCTGGGGTTTTCCAGGTATAAGATAACGTCATCTGCAAAGAGAGAGAATTTGACCTCCTCTGTTACCATTTGGATTCCTTTGAACTCCTTCTCTTGCCTGATTGCAATAGCTAGGACTTCCAACACTATGTTAAATAGCAGTGGAGACAGTGGGCATGCTTGTCTGGTTCCAGATTTGAGTGGGAATGCTTTAAGTTTTACTCCATTCAATATGATATTGGCTGTGGGTTTGCTGTAGATAGCCTCTATGAGCTTAAGGAATATTCCTTCTAAGCCTATTTTCTTGAGTATTTTTATCATGAAAGGATGCTAGATATTGTCAAAAGCCTTTTCTGCATCAGTTGAAAGAATCATATGGTCTTTGTTTTTGATTCTATTTATGTGTTATATTATATTTATAGATTTGTGTATGTTGACCCAACCTGTGTCTCTGGGATAAAACCTACTTGATCATGGTGTATAACCTTTTTAATGTGTGTTGTATTGTGTTTGCTAAAATTTTGTTGAATATTTTTGTCTCTATTCATTAATGATATTGGTCTATAGTTTTCTTTTTTTGTTGAGTCCTTTCCTGGTTTGGGGATCAGTGTGATATTTGCTTCATAGAATCTGTTGGGGAGGATTCCTTCTTTCTCTATATTTGGGAAAAGTTTATGCATTATAGGAGCTAGTTCCTCTTTGAAGGTTTGATAGAATTCTAAAACCACCATATTTTCTTTATCCACTTCTGAATTGATGGGCACATAGATTAATTCTACTTCTTTGCAGTTGTGAATTGTGCTGTAGTAAATATACAAGCACAGATGTCTTTTTAAAAAATGAATTCTTTTCTTTTGGGTAGATCTCCAGTAGTGGGATTGCTGGATTGAATGGTATACTTTTAGAATAACTTTTAGTTATTTGAGAAATCTCCATATTTGTTTTCCATAGAGGTTGTACTAATTTCATTCCCACCAACAATGTATAAGCATTTTCTTTTTACCACATCCTATTTTTAACTTAATTTTTTGAAAAGTTTACCTGTATAGTTTAAAAATTAGAACAATATTAAAAAATTGAGAATTCTTATTCTCATTCCTGTCTTTCCTATGCCTTTGCCCCTTGCCTGCTTATTTTTATTCTTTTAACTTATTAACCCTAAATTTAGCATACTATGTACACTGATCTGGACCTTGCTATTTTAAATAGGTATTAGTAATACATTGTTTTTTAACACTATATAGGGAGCTTTTTTTTTTTTTTTAAGTTTTTTTGTAATATTTTTTACAACTACTTATTCTTTTGTGGGAATGAACTTTGTTCATTCATGCTACTTTTAGTGGACAAAAAGAATCTAGTTTTTAAATGTCTTTATTATGTAGAATTTAAAGTACATGCAAAAGTAGAATAGTAAAAGAAACCCCACATGTACCTATCACCTAGCTTCAATACTTACAACAGGAAAATGGAGTTTATCTATTACCTCCCTGCACTTTCCCACCTCTGGATTATTTTGAAGCAAATCCCAGATATTAAATCACTACAACTATAAATATTTTAGGCATATACTGTTGTTTCATAATCAAAATTTCACTTTTCTACAGTAAGAAATTTCCAGGAATAAAAAAATCTGTTAAATTTCTTAGGTTTATAAAGATACTTATGTAAAAATATTTTTTACAAGAGAGGAAGAATACTTCTCTTTAGTTTTCAAAAAGTATTTAATTTATCATATTTTGTAAAGGAGTGTGTGAATGGATTAGTAGGTCAAAATTATAAATTTGAATTAAGTTGTAGCTATTTTACTTTGATGGGACATTATATCAGCCTATCATTTTTCATAACATAATTTACTCTTGATTCTTTACTCTTCCTCCCTTTTTAAAAAAAGAGAATAAACTCTTTTGTTTATTTTCCTTTTGAAACCAAAGCAGAAAGAAAGAAATGTTTGGATGCATGACAATCTGCTGTTGATAAAGTATTCTGCTCAGTTTAAGATTGATGCTAGCATTTCTTAGCTTGGTTTAATTACTTCTCTGTTATCTGGTAGTTACGGATTCGAGACCTTGAAGGAGCTTTGCAAGTTGAAAAGGCTAGCCAAGCAGAAGCAGTTGCTGATTTGGAAATGATCAAGAATGAATTTAAAGAAGTTGAAAGTGCATATGAGCGAGAAAAGCATAATGCGCAAGAGGGCTTTACAAAGCTAAATTTGTAAGTATTTTATTGTAAAATTCTCTATATTAACATAAAGATTTTATGAAAGCTATATAAGTACAAATGTGTACTATGTGTTTTAGATATAGTTTCCATTAATTTCACTGGTAGATTAGGGGTAAAGGACTTAATAAAACTATTCTTTCCTGTGTAGGTAAATATGGAAATGCACTGTTGAATTTTGAGGTATTTTAAGTAGTCCCAGAAATGCACTTATACACTAGAAAGTAAATCTAACAATGTATTTTGCATTATATTTATTGATGAAATATGGTATTTTTAAAGACAACCTAAAATGGTCTATGTGGAGATAGATAATATTAAAACTTTCTCAAACTATAGAATTAATAGTAACACTGCTACTCAGGGCTATCATGCATTGTGCTTCACTGTATGTAGTAGCATCGCATAGTTTCATTTATCTAACACTCTATTAGTAGTTCCTTTTTTAATCACTCATTTACAGAAGTAAAAATTGAGGGTAAGGAAACCGCTGGTAAGTGTCTGAGTGTCAGAGTGAGAATCTTTCTAACTCCTACTTATATTAACCCTTTTCAGTTCAGAAGCCTTTCATCTTGAAAATTCTATGAAATGCTTTAAGAACTTTATAATTCTTTAATATGTGCTTAAAAATAAGTCAATAGTACACATTTTAAACCACTTCCTCCCAGAGGATGAAATTCATACTACTATTGATATGTGATATGATTACAGGTTGGTATGTTAGAGTTATGTATTTTTTTAAATTTTAGTTTCTATTAATGACAAATAGGTAATGATTTTTCACTCATAGTAGCAATATAATGATTTCTTTAAAAATACTTTATATTATGGCTCTGGTTCTTGAAAAAAAACTTTATTTATTGTAAGAAGTGAGTTAATCTAAAGGAAAGTATTAAATTTTGGTAGTAGTTATTGTGGGTATGGCAAAAACTATGAGGATTGCTCTGGAAAGATTCAAGTCTGAAAAAATTAAAAACTCTTTTTAACATTGTGGATGCTTTTCTTAATACTTATAATATTTTTATCTTTTACTTTCTTTTTTTTTTGAGACAGAGTCTCACTTTGTCACCCTTGGTAGAGTGTCATGGTGTCATAGCTACTGCAACCTCAAACTCCTGGGCTTAAGTGATTCTCTTGCCTGAGCCTCCCAAGTAGCTGGGAGTACAGGTGCCCGGCACAATGCCAGCTATTTTTTAGAGACGTGGTCTTGCTCTTTCTCAGGCTGGTCTCAAACCTGGGAGCTCAGGCAATCCACCTGCCTCGGCCTCCCAAGTGCTGTGATTATAGGCTCTGCAATACTTATAATGTTTTAAATCAGTAATTCTTTCTTTCTTTTTTTTTTTTTATTAAATCATAGCTATGTACATTAATGTAATCATGGGGTACAATATGCTGGTTTTATATACAATTTGAAATATTTTTACGAAACTGGTTAACATAGCCTTCATGGCATTTTCTTAGTTATTGTGTTAAGACATTTATATTCTACATTTAGTAAGTTTCACCTGAACCCTTCTAAGATAAACTAGTAATTCTTAACTGAGTTATCTTTGTACCACTAGTATAACTTAAATGACATTCTATAAATGTTATTCTAAGGGCTTATTCTCCTTTGTTTCCTTTCAGCCACATTTAATATGCACATTTAATATGTTTTAATGTGTGCAAATATTGTTCAACTAGGTACTAAGTATTATTCTGCATATAAATGTGTACGAAAGGCCCTTCTTTAGAAATAGTGCAGGCGCCTTTACTGTTGATTTGAGGTAATGATGAAGACCTGTAAGTGAAATTATGAGAAGTCAGACTGAGCTGCCAATATTCAAAGCTTTCTAATAGTCATCTTTGGGGAACTAGTGAGTTCCCTGCCTTGGGAAATTCAAAACAGAAGGTGGATGTTGAAGAAGAGTCTGTCAAAGATTGGAGTGGAAGAATTTTAATATACCTACTAACAATTAAGCTCTAAGAGTCTAGCCTATGTACTTTTCTGATTGGACCCCAAAGCAGATTTTTTTCCTTAAGTCTGTTTTCCTGTTGTTTGTATTTTGGTACTTGAAAATGTTTATTCTAATTTTATATTCCAATAAGCATCAAATGACAATTCTAAATATTAGTTATATATTCCCACTAAGCACTAGCTAATAATCCTTAATGCTTGAACCTAATGTTTCTTATCTGTTCTTTGTCTTTATATAACTGTGCTATAATAATAATATTTAAATAATAATAAATAATAACAAGTAATAATTAAAACTCAGCAATCATTGACAGTTTCTGTAACTTCCCTACTCCGATCTCCTTTCCTTTTTTTGTATACAGCCATTTCTATTCCAATTATCTGTGGTATTAGAAGGAATGATAGGACTTGAGGGATGATCAGATGAGTTATTTCATTTTCTACCTACACTTCTGATTGTTCTTCAAAAATCTTTAAAAAATATTTTAAAATCTTTTAGAGTCACAAATTCTGAAGCATTACTTTTTCAAAGTAGTTCTAAGTTTGGTTAATGTATTCCAAAAGGAGAATTGATAGGTTTTAGGACTTTATGGCAAATCAGACCTTTAATTTACAACTTTAAAGTAGTGAGTTTTAGGATCAGATATTGTTTTACCTATGGGAAGAACAGGTAGTAATTGGTAATGATGAGATTATAGAGAAAGTGCTGCCCGAACCTTGCATTGGTGAAGGTTCTTAAGCTTCTATTTCTTGTTAGGCAACTTCTTTTTCTTGGTAGGCAGGATCTCACTAAAAAATACCTGCATTAGGACGGCTCCTGTGGCTCAATGGAGGAGGGTGCCAGCCCCATGTGCCAGAGGTGGCGGGTTCAAACCCAGCCCCGACCAAAAACTGCAAAAAAAAAAAAAAAAAACAAAAAAAACCAACAACAAAAAAACAAACCTGTGTGTATGTATTACACAGTTTTAATACCTGTGTGTATGTATTTTAATTTTGGTCCTAGATTTATAATAGTTGACATGCCTTTATGAAATTTTTTTTGGAGGGATATGTTTCATAATTCTGTAATCATATTTTGTTAGTCATAAATTTTTTTCCATTTAAAGCTTACAGTATGAAAGTAAAGCTTTCCAATAGTTTTTCAGTTTTAGAGTTTTCAAATATAAGCAAGTCTTCATTAGCATGGTAACTGATTGCTGGGCAATAGTAGGGGGAAGGAGATCTTAAACTATTTACTTATTATTAAAACTAGATAGTTTCAATTTAGATGCAGTTTAAAAGAAACACTAGTCAAAGATATGCTATTGAATGGACGTTATCTAGATTTATTGATTTTATTATACACAATATTTAGGAACTTCTCTTTTGTTCTAAATATAGCTCACAAAGGTATTAAAAATAATAGAAGTACTATTATTAGTTATGTTTTGGGTAAATGATAGCCTACAGCTGAGTATTTGTTAAAATAGCCTGTTATTGTTAAATTCGTACATAACTGAGCTTAAAAAATAAAAATGTGAGTCTTCAGTAGAAAAGAAGGCATCCTAACTATAGGCACCTTTCCCCCTTCCCTGAATCCTCTACCTTTCAAGTCCTGATTTCTCTCTATTAGAATTCTAAGAGACAGGAGGTCCCTTGAGCTTGACTACTCCTTTCCCACTTATTTCTTCTTGGTTGGGGCCGTTGGTACAATTGTAGGTGTCAGATTACTAAACAGCAAGAGATATTCCCCATTTCTTGGACCTGGTTTAGACTTTACCACTTATTTATAAAGTTGTAAAAAAATAACAGATGCACTTAATTTTCTATTTTCTGAGTAATAATAATTTTTAATTAAAAATCTTGATTTTTATCAAATTAATACTTGTACATAGTCTAAAAAGTAAAATAGTACTATGAGGCTCATGATAAACAGCAGTTTCCAGCACATTTGTCTCCACTACCAGTTTCCACACTTTTACAGCAACTGCTTTTAATTCCTATCACTATTTTTTCTGATACTTAACTGATATTTCTGATATTTTTCTGATATATAACATGCATAATCTAATTATGTAATTACATATGTAATTCATTTCTACTTTTTCAGTTTCCTCCTTTAGATGTTATCTGTTGGCCTCTACTTATTTATTTGATTTTATGCTTCTCCATCACAGCATACATTTATTCCTTCTTTCTCTCCATCTTTTTTAATAAAGCTATATTTTTGGGTTCAGTGTATATTGCTTTTTGTACAGTTTTTTTTGTAACTCATCTTTTTTTTTTTTAAAACAGTATGTTTTAATATATTCTTTGTTGTCTGTCTTTTTTTTTTTAATTTTTTTTTGAGATAGAGTCTCAACTATGTCGCCCTTGTTAGAGTGCTGTGCTGTCACAGCTCACAGCAACCTCAAATTTTTGGGTTCAAGCGATCCTCTTGCCTCAGCCTCCCAGAGTGGTAGGATTATGAGTGTGAACCAGCAGAACCTGGCCACTTGTTGTCTGTCTTATGTAGAGTGAAGCTTTGTTTTGTTCATTGCTGTCTTCTAATGCTAAGAAACGTGCCTGGTGCATAAGAGCCGCTAAATAATGATTTGCTGAATCAACAAATGAATGAATAATTGCCTCATTTTAAGTTGGATTAGTTATGTGATTAGCATATTCTCACTCACTAACTTATTCTTAAACTTTCTAACAAAGCTGAAAATCTCTCATTATGCTCCTATTCCTCAGTTCTATCAATTTAAGTTTCTTCTAAGAGACATTCCTCCTAGACCTCTCTTTACTTTATCCATTCTGGACAAATTAGTATTTAGTCCCCCTATATACAGTTATCCTAAGACTTCCTTTAATGTTATCCTGGAAATTCCCTCTCCTCCTATCTTCCATCCTGTGTTTGTTAACCTCATGCCTTCTTTCTTTTTCTTTTTTTAATTAAATCATAGCTGTGTACATTAATGCAATCATGGGGTACTATGTGCTGGTTTTATATACCATTTGGAATATTTTCATCAAACTGGTTAACATAGCCTTCACTGCATTTTCTTAGTTATTTTGTTAAGACATTTATACTCTACACTTAGTAAATTTAAAAAGTACCCTTGTAAAATGCACCATAGGTGTGTTCCCACCAATTACTCTCCCTCCATTCACCCTACTCCCCTCCCCTCCCTCTCCTCTTTCCTCTTCTTCTTGGACTATAGTTAGGTTACAGCTTTCATATGAAAACTATAAATTGGTTTCATAGTAGGGCTGAGTACATTGGATAATTTTTCTTCCATTCTTGAGATACTTTGCTAAGAAGAATATGTTCCAGCTCCATCCATGTAAACATGAAAGAGGTAAAGTCTCCATTTTTTTTAAGGCTGCATAATATTCCATGGTGTACATATACCACAATTTATTAATCCCTCACAGGTTGATGGGCACTTGGGCATCTTCCATGACTTAGCAATTACGAATTGGGCTGCAACATTCTGGTGCAAATATCTTTGTTATAATGTGATTTTTGTTCTTCTGGATATATACCTAGTAGAAGAATTGTAGGATCAAATGGCAGGTCTATTTTTACATCCCTAAGTGTTCTCCAAACATCCTTCCGAAAGGAATGTAGTAGTTTACATTCCCACCAGCAGTGTAGAAGTGTTCACTTTTCTCCACATCCACGCCAATATTTTGGTTTTGGGATTTTGTGATGTGGAGTAATGTTACTGGAGTTAGAGGATATCTCAAAGTAGTTTTGATTTGCATTTCTCTGATGATTAAGGATGATGAGCATTTTTTTATGTGTCTGTAGGCCATGCACCTGTCTTCTTCAGAGAAGTTTCTCTTCAAGTCCCTTGCCCATCCTGGAATGGGATCACTTGTTGTTTTCTTGCTAATACCTTTGAGTTCTCTTGGATTCTGGTTATTAAACATTTGTTGGAGACATAATCTGCAAATATCTTTTCCCTTTCTGAGGGCTATCTGCTTGCTCTACTTATTGTGTTCTTAGCTGTGCAGAAGCTTTTTAGTTTGATCAGGTCCCAGTAATGTATTTTTGGTGTTGCTTCAATTGCCTAGGGGGTCTTCCTCATAAAATATTCACCCAGGCCGATTTCTTCAAAGGTTTTCCCTGTAATTTCTTCTAGTATTTTTATAGTTTCATGTCTTAAGTTTAAATCTTTAATCCAGTGAGAGTCTATCTTAGTTAATGGTGAAAGGTGTGGGTCCAGTTTCAGTCTTCTACAGGTCACCAGCCAGTTCACCCAGCACCATTTGTTAAACAGAGAATTTTTTTTTATTAAATCATAGCTGTGTACATTAATGCAATCATGGGGTACAATGTGCTGGTTTTATATACAATTTGAAATGTTTTCATCAAACTGGTTAACATAGCCTCAATGTTTTTAACTGGCTTATCAAAGAACAAATAACAGTATGTAGCT
>CAUYRH010039099.1:0-14741 GCA_963574655.1 Perodicticus potto
GCTCTAAGGCCAAATTCTATTCTGGAACTCTTTTTTTTTTTTTTTGAGACAGAGCCTCAAGCTGTCACCCTGGGTAGAGTGCCGTGGCATCACAGCTCACAGCAACCTCCAATTCCCAGGCTCAAGCGAGTCTCTTGCCTCCGCCTCCCAAGTAGCTGGGACTACAGGCGCCCGCCACAACGCCCGGTCATTTTTTTTTTTTGGTTGCAGCCGTCATTGTTGTTTGGCGGGCCCGGGCTGGATTCGAACCCGCCAGCTCAGGTGTACGTGGCTGGCGCCTTAGCCCGTTGAGCCACAGGCACCGAGCCTATTCTGGAACTCTTGGGCTGCCATGGTTCTGCAAAGTTGTTTATTAAAAAGATGGGGGTCATGACTTAGCACATGTGGCTCGACGGGCTAAGGTGCCAGCCACGTACACCTCAGCTGGTGGGTTCGAATCCAGCCTGGGCCCACCAAACAACAATGGTGGTTGTAACCAAAAAATGGCCCGGCGTTGTGGCCTGTAGTCCCAGCTACTTGGGAGGCAGAGGCAGGAGACTCACTTGAGCCCAGGAACTGGAGGGTGCTGTGAGCTGTGATGCCACAGCACTCTATCCAGTGTGACAGCTTGAGGCTCAGTCTCAAAAAAAAAAAAAAAAGATGCGGGTCTTGCTCTGCTGTCTAGTGGTGAGATCATCGGTCACCACAGCCTTGAACTCTTGCCCTCAAGGGATCCTTCCACCTCATTAATCCCTGCTATGTAGCTGGGACTACAGGTGGGAGCCAGAGCATCGGGCTTTCTGCTATGTTTTAATGTGATGGTCCATTTGTTACAATTCATAACCCATTTAAACTGGTCTCCCAGCAGACTGGCATGGATAGCATTTTAGTTATCCTGCTTGTAGATTTTAATATTCTAATATTAAAATGCACATAAAGCAAAGGAAATGTTTTCCATTTATATTTTTTATTGCATTAATGGGCTTGAGTCCCCTTTTTTATGGGTCAATAGATGAAGGGGGCTATCCATTGTCCAGCACCAGAAGGTGGTCAGCTGTCTGGGTCAGTGACAGTATTGAGGATTTGCTAACATGGCAGACGACTAAAAGTTTCCTACGCAAAGAAATATTTCATTTGTTAATTGATTTTTTTAAAGCCCTTATCACAAAAACAGGATTGGAGACACTGCATATAATAAGCAAAAATAACATTCCCTAGGCATGATGCCCAGGGAAACCAGATACACACACAAAAGCCAAGAGGAAAGGGTGGTTCCATAAAGAGACCAAAACGGTTCAAGAAGAAGTCACCTCCACAGCAAGGGGCTCCAGAAGCCTCGCACACGCAGCCCTGGGCTCTGACAGACTTCCTCCAGGACGGCAGTGGGACTCCCGTCAGAGCATTCCCACGCACACACATTTCTTTGGGTAGTCTATTCTATATACTTCTTCAACCCCCCAAGTTTGGCTGAACTATATGAAAATGCACTTTTTCCAAGGTCAGAAACAGTCAGATTATCAGCAATTTCTTACACTTCAACCCCACAGAAAACAAATGGCAGACTTTGGAGCTTGTGCTGTAACTTGTCTCTGCTGTTTCGCCCTCACAAAATTATCTTTCTGAGAACCTGCAGAGGGGACATGGTAAGACGTGCTGCTGGACTGGGCCACAGGCTCAGGGTCTGAGGATCCCGGCCCTCGTCACTGATGCCCGCAAGGCCGTGCCAGCCCCGGACCACACGGCCCTGCATGTGCTAGAGAAGAGGCCACACGGGAGGCTCCCTGCTCCTGCCTCCTGCCCCACTTATTCTTCCAGTTTGCTTTTTCTTTTTTTGAGACAGAGTCTCAAGCTGTTACCCTGGGTAAAGTGCTGTGACGTCATAGCTCAGAGCAACCTCCAACTCGTCAGCTCCTGCAATCCTCTTACCTCAGTTTTTCTATTTTTTTTTTTTTGAAGCCAGTCTCGCTTTTGCTCAGGCTGGCCTTGAACCCACGAGCTCAAGTAATCCACCTGCCTTGGCCTCCCCAAGTGCTACGCTCATAGGTGATCTCTTTTGCCTTTATGCTCACTGTACATATTAGTTTGAAACAAATTTAACATTGAATACAGTTCTCCTCTCTCTCCAGTTCGGATGGGGGTGGGCAAAATTTGTTTTTGAAAAATAAATATTCAGGCATTTTTTTTTTTACCACTGTAGGAATATGAGTTAATATTGTGATGAGGAGACTGGGATACAATACTCACGTGGGGCTCTGTCATGTTTGGGGACAGGAAGAATGTCTGAGATTTCAGGAGAGCGGAAATTATTAATATTTAATTTTAATATTACATAGTCTTAAAGAAAAGGCATATGAACCACAAGTATGGTTTTTAAAATCAGCATAAACTGCCAGTCTTACCTGGTGATAAAGGTTTTGGGTAAATGAACCTGACTAGTCTGATGCCACTGGTCCTTTAACGTCAAATTTATCAAGTTGTTGAACAGATACCAACAAAACATCTTTAAATCTGCACATAGGGCTCGGCGCCTGTGGCTCAAGCAGCTAAGGCGCCAGCCACATACACCTGAGCTGGCAGGTTCGAATCCAGCCTGGGCCCGCCAAACAACAATGACGGCTGCAACCAAAAAATGGCCGGGCGTCGTGGCGGGCGCCTGTAGTCCCAGCTACTTGGGAGGCGGAGACAAGAGACTCGCTTAAGCCCAGGAATTGGAGGTTGCTGTGAGCTGTGATGCCACAGCACTTTACCTGGGGTGACAGCTTGAGACTCTGTCTCAAAAAAAAGAAAGAAAGAAATTGGAACCCCTGTGCCCTGCTTGTGGGAATGTGATATGGTATAACCACTGTGGAAAACAGTAAGATGGTTCCTCAGAAAATGAAAAATGGAATTACCATGTGACCCAGACAATTCCACTTCTGAGGATCTACTCAAAAGAATGTAGAGCAGATCACCCAGTGCTTTTTTGTATCCCTGTGTTTTCAGTAGTTACAGTGTGGAAGCAACCTAAGCCTGCATTGACAGATCAGTAGATAAAATGTTTTATCTGCATGCAGTGGAATATTACTCAGCCTTAAAAAGGAAGGAAATTCTGACCTGGGCTATAGCATGGATTAACCTTGAAGGTATTATGCTAAGTAAAGTAAGCCAGTCACAAAAAGGTAAATATCCTATGATTCCACATGTGTATGAGGTACCCAGAGACAGAAAGTAGAATGGTGGTTGCCATTCTACTGCAGGTCCTGGTGGTTGCCATTCTACAGGTCCTGGTGGTTGCCAGGACCTCAGGCTAGAAGGGAATGGGAAGTTTGTATTTATTGAGTTTCAGTTTTACAAGATGAAAAGAGTTCTAGAGATTGGTTGCTAAACTGTGTGAATATGTGTAATATTACTGAACTATATTCATACACTTGTAATGTACACTTTTAAATGGTTAAGAGGGCAAATTTTAGGCTCGGCGCCTGTGGCTCAAGCTGCTAAGGCGCCAGCCACGTACACCTGAGCTGGCGGGTTCGAATCCAGCCCGGGCCCGCCAAACAACAATGATGCCTGTAGTCCCAGCTACTTGGAAGGCTGAGGCAAGAGAATCGCTTGAGCCCAGGAATTGGAGGTTGCTGTGAACTGTGATGCCACAGCACTCTATCCAGGGTGACAACTTGAGGCTCTGTCTCAAAAAAAGAAAAAAAAAAAGATGGTAAATTTTACATTTACAACAATTTTTAAAAGCTTGCCTGAGAGAAAAAAAAAATTCCCGTTTTTGCCCAGTGAATGGAGGTGCCACCTTTGTCGTATGTTAAATTTGGGTTTATGTATTTGGGTTTAATTCTAGACTTTTTGTTCTGTCTCACTGGTCTCTTTGTCAGTCCATGTACTTATGCCACTTATTAACAGTGTTTTAATTCTAGAGGATTTATGGTATGTTTAATGTCTGGTAGTTTTGGTCTCCCTTTGTGAGCTTTCTTTTTCAGTTGTTTCCTAGTTATTCTTGCATGTTTGTTTTTTCATATCAATTTTAATATCAACTTGTCCACCTCTGTAAAATGGCTTGTTAGTATTTTTATTGGGATTATATTGAATTTATGAATTAACGTAGGGAGAATTTATAATGTTTGGTTGTATTATCCAAGAATATCATATATCTTTCCATTTTTGTCTTTTTTTTATAATTGTTGAGATTTCCTTGAGGATACGAAGAACCAGTTTACACTGATTACATTTGTTAGGTAAAGTCCATCTTATAATTTTGTCCTGCCTCCAAGAAGTGCATTTTTGTCTTCTTTTAGCACCTTTTAGGAGTATTTAACAACTTTCTTTATACAGGTTTTTTTTTAAGTAGCTTTATTGATATATATTTCACATTTTATAAAATTCACCTTTTGAAGTATACAGATTAGTGGTTTTTAGAATATTTACAGATATATGCACCCATTATCACTACCTAATTTCAGAACATTTTCGTCACTCTAAAAAGAAACCCTATACCCATTAAGAGTCGCTTCCTGTCCCCTTTTCTTTCTAATCCCTAGAAACTACTAAGGTACTTTCTGTTTCTCTGGATTTGCTTATTCTAAGTATGTCACGTAAATGGAATCATATAATATGTGGTCTTTTGTGACTGATACTTTCACTTGGTGTAACATTTCATGGTTTATTCATGCTGTACATTGTATTAATAGTCATTTCTTTTTATTGCCAAATAATATTGCATTGTATCCATATTTATCCATTTGGTTTATCCATTTGGTTTATGATTTTTGGCTTATGGTAATGCTGTTATGGACATTTGTGTATAGGGAGACGAGTGTTTTTAATTCTTTTATATAGGTTTTATGCATTTCTTGTTAAAAGCAAATTTATTCCTGAGTATTTAATCTTTGTTGCTATTGGATTTTCCATTATATCCTCCAAATGTTTATTAATTTTGTGTTCTGTATTGATTTGGTTGCTAATCATAAATTAAAATTCACCCATGATTTAATATATTGGTTCTTGTTGGCATTATTTGGAAGGGAATTCTTTGGAAGACAGTGTGTACTCTTGCATTTTGGGAACAGGTTTCTGTGTATGTCTTATAAATCAAACTTATTCATGGAGTTGCTCAATATTATATACTCTTAACTGACTTTTTTGGTCTGGCTCTTCATTACTGAGAGGCATGTATTAAGATCATCATTATGGGTTTCTTAGTTTCTCATTGTAAATTTGTCAACTTTTCTTTGTATGTTTGTAAATTATCTTTGAAATGTACTCATTTATAATATTTGTGTTATCTTACATTCAGAACTTTTAATCATTGTATCCTCATTAGCCTCAGTAATTTTCTTTTTTTTTTTTTTTTTTGCAGTTTTTGGCTAGGGCTGGGTTTGAACCCGCCACCTCCGGTATATGGGGCTGGTCCCCTACTCCTTGAACCACAGGCGCCACCTGTAATGTTCTTTTTTTTTTTTGAGACAGAGCCTCAAGCTGTGGCCCTGGGTAGAGTGCTGTGGCATCACAGTGCACAGCAACCTCCAACTTCTGGGCTTAAGCGATTCTCTTGCTTCCGTCTCTCAAGTAGTTGGGACTATAGGTGCCCACCACAATGCCCCGCTATTTTTTGGTTGCGGTTGTCATTGTTGTTTGGCAGGCCCGGGCTGCATTAGAACCTGCCAACTCTGGTGTATGTGGCTGGTGCCTTAGCCGCTTGAGCTATAGGTGCCGAGCCAGTAATGTTCTTACTACAGAGACCATTTGTCTTATTTTTATTTATTTATTTATTTTATTTTTTGTAGAGACAAAGTCTCACTTTATCACCCTCAGTAGAGTGCTGTGGTGTCACACAGCTCACAGCAACCTCCAACTCCTGGGCTTAGGCGATTCTCTTGCCTCAGCCTCCTGAGTAGCTGGGACTACAGGGACCTGCCACAATGCCTGGCTATTTTTTTGTTGCAGTTTGGCTGGGGCCGGGTTTGAACCTGCTACCCTTGGCATATGGGGCTGGCGCCCTACCTACTGAGGCACAGGTGCTGCCTTTTTGTCTTATTTTTAGAGCAACATCATCTTTACTTTTTCATTCTGATACTTTAATTAATTAATTAATTAATTTTGAGATGGTGTGCTCCATTCCTTGTAGCTGGAGTTCCTTGGTGTGGTCATAGCTCACTGCAACCTCAAACTCCTGGGCTTGAGCAATCCTTCTGCCTTGGCCTCCTGAATTGCTGGGATATAGCTGCACAACACCATTCCTGGCTAATTTTTTTTATTTTTGTAGCATGAGGTCTCGTTATGTTGCTCAAGCTGGTCTCAAATTCCTGGCCTTAAGTGATCTTCTCACCTTGGCCTCCCAAAGAACTGGGATTACAGGCATGAGCCCCCATGCCCAGCCTTCTTTTCTGTAACTTTCTGTGGATATACTTCAGGTGTGTTTTCTTACAAACAGTGGTTGGATTTTGCTTTCCTTTTTCTTGTTCATTTTAATACAATTTGTGGCTCGGTGCCTGTGGCTCAAGTGGCTAAGGCCCCAGCCACTTACACCTGAGCTGGCGGGTTTGAATCCAACCTGGGTCCGCCAAACAACAATGACTGCTGCAACCAAAAAATGGCCGGGCGTTGTGATGGGCATCTGTAGTCCCACCTGCTTGGGAGGCGGAGACAGGAGACTCGCTTGAGCCCAGGGGTTGGAGGTCGCTGTGCGCTGTGATGCCACAGCATTCTACCCAGGGCAACAGCTTGAGGCTCTGTCTCAAAATAAATAAATAAATAAATAAATAAAATAAATACCTTTATTAAAAAAAATACAATTTGTGTCTTTAAGCTAATGAATCTATGTGTGTATTTGCATTTCTCTCTATCATCTAGTTATACTTCTTTTTCTGTACTTCTGTTCTTCAGTCTTGCCTGCTTTTAAGTACTCTTTTATATCTTTAGTGGTTCACTTTTTAGTGAGAATATTACATTAACATAGTATTTCCTAATTATTTCCTCGAGTCCTAATACAAGACTCTTGGAATTTTTAATTGTGATCAGGCTTCTCCCTTCTTGTATTGTTTTCCAGGCTATATTTCATCTTGTTTCCCCCGCTCCTTTTTTTATCTTTTAAAATTAGCCAGTATAGCTATCATACATATGATATTCATTTATATTTACTCATATCTTTTTTTATTTTTGAGATAGAGTCTCACTCTCTTGCTCCAGGGTAGAATGCTCTGGCGTGGTGGCTCACAGCAACTTCAAACTCCTGAGTTCAGGTAATCCTCTTGGCTCAGCCTCCCAAGTAGCTGGGACTATATGTGCCCACCACAATGCTGGCTATTTTTAGAGATGAGGGTCTCACTGTAGTTCAGGCTGGTCTTGAACTCCGAGGCTCACACAGTCTACCCACCTTGACCTCCCAGAAGCCAGTGCTAGGAATCCCAGTGGTAGGATTACAGGCATGAGCCACCACCTCCGGCCTACATTTACTCATATCTTTTTGATTTTTGTGTTCCTCTTTAAGTAATAGTTCAGTGTTATGAAGTGCATCCATATTCTTGTGTAACTGTCACTGTCACCTATTACCAAAACTCTTTTCATCTTGCAAAACTGAAACTGTGCCAGTTAAATAATAGTTCCCCATTCTTTCTTCCCCTAGGCCCTGGTAACCACCATTCTACTTTTTTGTCTTTATGAATTTGTTAAACTACTCTGGTTGCCTGAAATATGTGGAATAATATATTTTGCCTGGCCTATTTTATTTAGCATGATGTTCTCACAGATCACCTATGTTGTAGCATCTTTCAGAATTTTATTCCTTTCAAGGCTGAATAATATACTCCATTGCATGTATATGCTACATTTTGATTATTCATTCATCTGTCAGTGGTCACTTGGGTTGCTTTCACATTTTAATTATTGAGAGTAATTCTGCTGTGAGCATGGGCATACAAATATCTATTTAGACCTTGCTTTCTATTTTTTGGAGTAGCTACCAGAAGTAGAATTTTGTGTCATATTTTTAATTTTTTGAGGTACTGTTTTCCACAGTGCAATTTAACATTTCCACTAGCAGGGCACAATTTGACAACATGTTTGCTAACACTTGTTGTTTTCTGATTTTTTGATAGTAGCCATACAGTTTCATGTAAGGTGGCATCTTATTGTAGTTATGTAAGTTCCTAATGATGAGTGATGCTGAATATCTTTCCATGTGCCTGTTGGCCATTTGTGTATTTCCTTTGCAGAAATGTCTATTCAAATCCTTTCCCAATTTTTTAATCAAGTTTTTTAAATTGTTGGATTATAGGAGTTATTTGTATATTCTAGATATTAACCCCATATCAAATAGATCATTTGCAAATATTTTCTCCCATCCTATGGGTGACATTTTTATTCTGTTCATAGTATAGTGCCTTTTGTTGCACAAAAAATTTTAAATTTTCATTGTCTAGTTTTCTTTTCTTGCCTGTGCCTTTTTTAATTCTCTACCTATTTTTAAGATCTCTTTATTTTTTTTAATGTTTTTCTATGTCTGGGAGAAATTTTTTCTTTTCTTTTTTTTGAGACAGTTTCACTCACTTATCCTCAGTAGAGTGCCATGGCATCATAGCTATCAGCAACCTCAAACACTTAAGCTCAAGCATTCCTCGTGCCTCAGTCTCCCATGTACCTGTTCAGGCTGTTCTCAAACTTCTGAGCTTCTCAGTCTCCCATGTAGTTGGTCAGGCTGGTCTCAAACTTCTGAGCTTCAGCAGTCCACCTGCCTTGGCCTCTGAAAGTGCTAGGATTACAGCCACCACACCTGGCCTTTTTCATTTTTTATTTGTGTTGTGCAATTTCTGAGGATTTGGGGTAAGTATCCCCACTCCCATCTACAGTCTGTAGCAAGACAGAGACATTTTCTTGTTATTTCTTTGCTATTAATTTGTTTTCTTTTTTTTTTTTTCTCTTGAGACAGACTCTTGCTGTGTTCCCCAGCATCATCCTACCTCACAGCAACCTCAAACTCCAGGGCTTAAGCGATCTTCCTGGCTCAGCCTCCTCAGTAGCTGGGACTACAGGTACCCACCACAATGCCCAGCTAATCCTTTTAGTAGAAATGGAGTCTGGCTCTTGCTTAGGTTGATACTGAACTCCTAAGCTGAAGGGATCCTCCCATCTCAGCCTCCCAGAGGATTACTAGGATTGCAGGTGTTGAGCCACTTGCCTGGCCACTTGTTTTTTCGTTTTATGTCTCTCTCTTCTTGTCTGTTTGGAAACTGAAATAAACAGTAGTGGAAAAAGGTGTGTGTGTAGAAAAAATTCCTGAATTTATAACAATCCTATTTTTAAGTGAAAATAATATAATTAAAATGTATTTAAGGTTCTTATTAAATTTGAACACAGGCTTATAGCCCTTCTTTCTTGAAATTACAGTAAAATTATGCTAAAAATATGAAAAATGACAAACCCATCAAAAACATATTATACACATGTCCATAAAGTTCACATGCAATTTAAAATAGACAATTATTTTAACTTGTTCATGAACTTTGACTTTATGGCCACCCTGTATATCTTACATATATATATATATATATATATATCAAGAGGACTTAAGAATTGAAGCCATCTGAAGATGGAGGCTCAGTTTGGGCTGAAAATAGGAAGATCAGTTGAAAGTTTAAAAATGAACAGTTTTGGGCAGTGCCTGTGGCTCAGTGTGTAGGGTGCCGGCCCCATATACCGAGGGTGGCAGGTTCAAACCCAGCCCCAGCCAAACTGCAACAAAAAAATAGCCGGGCGTTGTGGCAGGTGCCTGTAGTCCCAGCTACTTGGGAGGCTGAGGCAAGAGAATCACTTAAGCCCAGAAGCTGGAGGTTGCTGTGACTTGTGACACCATGGCACTCTACTGAGGGCAACAAAGTGAGACTCTGTCTTTAAAAAAAAGAAGAAGAAGAAAGAAAGAAAAAGAAAAAAAAGGGGCACAGTGTCTCATGCCTGTAATCCCAGCACTTTTGGAGGCTGAGGCAGGAGGATCACATGAGGCCAGTAGTTCAAGACCAGTCTGGACAGCATATTGAGACTCTGTCTCTATAAAAAAATTAAAAATCAGCCAGGTATGATGGCATATGCCTGTAGCTCTAGCCATTCAGGAGACTGAGGCAGGAAGAGGATCATTTGAGCCTAGGAGTTTGAAGCTGTAGTAAGGTATGATCAGGCCACTGCACTCTAGCCTGGGTGACAGAGCAAGACCCTGTCTCAAAAAACAAACCAAAACAAAAATTTAAATAATTTTCACCTAGAATCTTTAACCTATGTTACCAAGAAACTGCCTCTCTCTATACCAGCAAGGTAGAAGTGCTTTACCTTCTAAAGACATTAAACTAGATGGGATGCAGATACCAGGTACCCACAAGGTTGATACATCATAAAACACCACAAAGAAATTAAATGAAGATTTCCATGCTGAATAGTGGACCTCAGTCCTCTTCTGCAAATCAGCTTCCAGAACACAGGCCAGATAGGAACCAGTATCAGTCAGGAAACTGACCCAACAGAAAAGACCTGTAATCACTCAGTTACCCCGTAGTAAGACTTACAATTACGGACGGAGTTTTTACTCAGCTTTTCATTACTTAACTCATTAATCTGAACAGGTGGCCAAAGTTTACTGAACAATTGAGAAACATCTCTAACATGAAATAAGGGGCCAAATTAACAAAACAGGAGATGCCAAATTAATAAATAATAGAAAAAAGGAAGGAAGGAGGAAGGGGAAGTAGAGAAGAAATGTGGGGTTGGGAGAGGAGAAGTAAGTAAAGAAAGGGTAGTAAATTTCCCACAAAGTAGAATAAAAGGTTAAAAAAAAATAGAAAAACTTTAGAAGAGTTCTTCAATTCACAAGGTTTAACTAAAAGGAATTCCAAAAGGAAAAAAGGATTGTTCCTGTAGCTCAAGCAGCTAAGGCGCCAGCCACATACACCAGAGCTGGTGGCTTTGAATCCGGCCCAGGCCTGCCAAATAATAACTACAACCAAAAAGTATCTGGGCATTGTGGTGGGTGCCTGTAGTTCCAGCTACTCGGGAGGCTGAGGCAAGAGAATCGTTTAAGCCCAGGAGTTGGAGGTTGCTGTGAGCTGTGACGTCACAGCATTCTATCTAGGGTGATAGCTTGAGGCTCTGTCTCAAAAAAAAGGAAAAAAAAATTATACAAGAGAAATTCAATTTGTTTCTGACAACGTAGTAGTCTAAACAATTCGAAAATTTCCCCCTTAACAAAACGTCTACAAGTATTGGATAAATTAAATATTCTTTCAAATGTTGTGCTCACAAAAATAAAGCTTTCAGGCTCGGCACCTGTGGCTCAAGCAGGTAAGGTGCCAGCCACATACACCTGAGCTGGCGGGTTCGAATCCAGCCTGGGCCCACCAAAACAATGATGGCTGCAACCAAAAAATAGCTGGGCATTGTGGTGGGTGCCTGTAGTCCCAGCTACTTGGGAGGCAGAGGCAGGAGAATCACTTGAGCCCATGAGTTGGAGGTTGCTGTGAGTTGTGGTGCCACAGCGTTCTACCCAGGGGGACAGCTTGAGGCTCTGTCTCAAAAAAAATAAATAAATAAAATAAATAAAGCTTTCTGCCACCCTGGAGGAATTTGTTAATATGAGTAATAATCAAGATTTTGGGTTTTAATGGCCTTAAACTGATAGGAGATAAGGCCTTGGGAACCACAGGAAGTGAAGAGTTGGAATTGGGGCTCTCACCAGCCTTTACACATTCTTAGTGAAATAAATGATCAAGGAGGGGAAAAAAATCAAACAAGAGGCTTATAAGTAACAACGCCATCTTCTGGCTTTAAAAAAAACTCATTGCTGGGCTGCTCCTGTGGCTCAGTGAGTAGGGCGCCAGCCCCATATGCCAGAGGTGGTGGGTTCAAACCCAGCCCCGGCCAAAAAAAAAAAAACCAAACAAACTCATTGCTTCTGTAATTCAATCCAAAACCACACTAGTAGTAACTTGCATTTTTTTTGTTTTTTTTGGAGACAGAGTCTTGCTTTGTCGCACTGGGTGGAGTGCTGTGGTGTCACAACTCACAGCAACCTCAGACTCTTGGGCTTAAGTGATTCTCTTGCCTCAACCTCCCAAGTAGCTGGGACTATAGGCGCCTGCTACAATGCCCAGCTATTTTTTGGTTGTAGTTTTCAATGTTGTTTGGCAGGCTCAGGCCCCAGCTGGTGGGTATGTGGCTGTGGCGTCTTAGCCACTGAGCTACAGGAGCCTAGCCATAACTTGCATTTTTGACTTAGACTTAGTGGGCTTGGTCTTTGGTCTTAGATTTAGTTGTTCTCTGACCTACTGTAGAAACAAACTTTTTGGGACATAGAATTTGATTATAGGCTGAGTGCAGTGGCTCACACCTGTAATCCTAGTGTACTGGGAGGCTGAGGTGGGTGGATTGCTTGAGCTCACGAGTTCAAGACCAGTCTGAGCAAAAAGTGAGACCCCCATCTCTACTAAAAGTAGAAAAATTGAGGCAAGAGGATCGCCTGAGCCCAAGAGTTGGAGGTTGCTGTGAGTTGGGACGCCACAGCACTCTACCCAGGGCAACAACTTGAGACTCTGTCTAAAAAAAAATTGATTACAATATAATATAATATAATAATTATGACTTTTCATGTTCTTTAAGGATTATTCTATCTAAATATTAAAACTACCCTGTTTCTATAGCTCGGATAGTTATTGACTTATCTTAATAAAATGGCTGATGATATATTCCTATACCTAGAAAACCCATAGATTGCACTGAGAGATTCCTAGAACTGAAAAACAAATTCAGTATAGTCTCAGGGTACAAAATCAGTGTGAGCAAATCAGTAGCATTCCTATATACCAGAAACAGTCAAGCTGAGAGTCAGATCAAAGATTCAGTATACATACACATAACTGAGGAGGTGAAAGATCTTTACAAAAAGAACTACGGAACACCAAGAAAAGAAATTGCAGAGGCTACAAACAAATGGAAAAACATCATGCTCATGGATTGGTAGAATTAACACTGTTAAAATTTCCATACTACCACAAGTGATTTATAGATTCAGTACAATCCCCATCAAAATAGTAATGTCATATTTCACAGATCTAGAAAAAATTCTATACTTACTTTGAACTTTGAAACCAGGAAAGAGCCCAAATAGTCAACGAAGTCTTTTTTTTTTTTCTTTGAGACAGAGTCTCAAGTGGTTACCCTGGGTAGAGTGCTGTGGTGTCACAGCTCACAGCAACCTCAGACATGGGCTTAAGCAATTCTCTTGCCTCAGCCTCCCAAGTAGCTGGGACTACAGGCCCCCATTACAATGCCCGGCTATTTTTTTTTTTTTTTGGTTGTAGTTGTCATTGTTTGATAGGCCCGGGCTGGATTCGAGCCTGCTGGCTCTTGTGTATGTGGCTGGTGCCCTAGCTGCTGAGCTACAGGTGCCGAGCCAGCCAAGAAAGTCTTAAGCAAAAGGAACAAATTTGGAGGAATTACATTACCAGACTTCAAACTATACCTTAAGTCTGCACAAAAATAGAGACATAGACTAATGGAACAGAATAGAAAATTCAGATATAAAACCATCCACATATAGCCAATTGATCTTTGACAAAGTAGACAAAAATATACAGTGGAGAAAAGAATCCCTATTTAGAATGGTGTTGGGAAAATTGGATAGCCACATGCAAAAGGATGATCTACATCTCTTTACCACCCACAAAAATTAATTCAACATGGATAAATGACTTAAATGTAAGCCATGAAACCATAAGAATTCTAGAGGAATGGCTATGCACGGTGACTCCCGCCTGTAATCCTAGCACTCTGGGAGGCCAGGGCAGGTGGATTGCTTGAGCTCATGAGGTGGAGATCAACCTGAGCAAGAGCAAGACCCTGTCTCTAAAAAAACAGCCGGGTGTTGTGGGTGCCTGTAGTCCCAGCTACTCAGGAGGCTGAGACAAGTGGATCTCTTGAGCTACAGAGTGATCAAACCACAGAGTTTGAGGTTGCTGTGAGCTATGATTCCATTGCACTCTATAAGGGTGACAAAGTAAGACTCTGTCTCAAAAACAAACAAACAACCAAAAAAGCTACAAGAAAATGTTGGAAAAACTCTTCTAGAACTCAAGCAAATCAGCAAGAAAAAAAAATCAGTCCCATCAAAAATGGGGCAAAATAGCCGGGCGTTGTGGCGGGCTCCTGTAGTCCCAGCTACTTGCGAGGCTGAGGCAAGAGAATTGCCTAAGCCTAAGAGCTGGAGGTTGCTGTGAGCTGAGAATTGCCTAAGTCTAAGTGCTGGAGGTTGCTGTGAACTGTGACGCCATGGCACTCTATCAAGGTGAAACTCTTGTCCCTTTAAAAAAAAAAAAAAGGGGGCTCGGCGCCTGTGGCTCAACGGGCTAAGGCGCCAGCCACGTACACCTGACCTGGCAGGTTCGAATCCAGCCCGGGCCCGCCAAACAACAATGACGGCTGCAACCAAAAAATGGCCAGGCGTTGTGGTGGGCGCCTGTAGTCCCAGCTACTTGGGAGGCGGAGGCAGGAGACTCGCTTGAGCCCAGGAATTGGAGGTTGCTGTGATAGCACTCTATCCTGGGTGACAGCTTGAGGCTCTGTCTCAAAAAAAAAAAAAAAAAGAAAAAGAAAAAAAAAAAGGAAAATCCTAGCACTCTGGGAGGCTGAGGTAGGAAGATTTGTGAAAATGCGATCTTTAAATTTTGTGACTTAACATGAAAATAACATAGTACAGTTAAGTATTTTGACTTGAATGCTGTCCTTTTTCTCAACTTAAATTTTTG
>CAUYRH010039101.1:0-13982 GCA_963574655.1 Perodicticus potto
ACTTGGGCTTTGAATTCATTAATTTCTTGAGACAACTTTAGAACTATTCTTTAGAATTCAATTTCTATCTTTTCTTCCATTCTATTTATCTTATTTGCAATCCATATTGTGAATTCAGTTTCTGACATTGCTGCCATTTGTCTATGCATGGCATCTTTAGTTGTATCTCCTTTGTCATTCCTTGGGTGGGGGGTTGATCTACTCCAGTTATTCATGTTGCCAGAGTTCTTCTGTTGGGTCTGCACCATGTTTATTTCCCACCATTT
This sequence comes from Perodicticus potto, assembly GCA_963574655.1. Lineage (NCBI taxonomy): Eukaryota > Metazoa > Chordata > Mammalia > Primates > Lorisidae > Perodicticus > Perodicticus potto. The sequence goes on from CAUYRH010039101.1 coordinate 267, forward strand.
TGTTATTAGAACTGGTAGGGTGAGATTGAATTGGGGTTCCCAGGTAGTAGAGATGGCACCTTACCAAAGCACTAGGCTTTGTACTTGTGGCTTGTATCCTACAACCTTACAAAGGCCTCTTTCAGAGTTTTAGCCAGAGAGTCTGAGGACCTACTTAGTGAGATAGTGCAAGCTAGCTCTGTTTGATATCAGCCACCGTCTACCCTATCCTAAGCAACCACAGTATTAGGCTTAAATCTTGACTATGAAGAGATACAAACAGCTGCGCCACATAGCCCCCACCCTTCAGTTCTTTTCTGCTACAGAATGCAAAATAAACCTTAGAATATCCCCAAGTGGACAGCCCCAGACACAGGTTCCAACCAAATTGTATCAGGCAGTGAAAACCCTGCCCAACAAAGAGGGATTCAAGGGTCTCCAACAGCACAATTGGATCCAGGAATCCACACTCCCATCCACCAGACTCAATCCACACTGTTGTTTGCTTCTCTGCTCACAGGCCCAGCTGGAGCCAGGGCCCATGCCCCCACCCACCATTCTCAGTCCACATCCAACTAGCCTCTGCTTGCCAGACCAATTGGGGTCAGAGAACCACGACCCCACCTGCCAGTCTCAGTTCACTGCCTGGAAAGCCTCTATTCACAGGCTCTGTTGGAGTCAGGGCACTGGCCCTGCCCTCTGTTCTCAGTCCACAGACAACTAGCCTCTACTTGCCAGACCAGTTGGAGTCAGAGGAACATGCCCCCACCTGCCAGTCTCAGTCCACTGCCTGGCAAGCCTCTGTTTGCAGGCTCTGTTGGAGTCAGGGCACTGGGCCCCACCCTTCTATCTCAGTCCACACACTGCTAGCCTCTGCTTGCCAGACCAGTTGGAGTCAGAGGAACATGCCCCCACCTGCCAGTCTCAGTCCACTGCCTGGCAAACCTCTGTTCACAGGCTCTGCTAGAGTCAGGGCACCACACTCCACCTGCAGGTCTCAGTCCTCACCTGGTAAGCCTCTGCTCGCCAGCCCCACTGGGGACAGCGGGCCACTCCCTAGCCTTTGGGTCTTGGTTCACACCCCATAGCCACTGCTGGAGGGTTCTGCTGGAATCAGGGGATCATGCCCTTGCTCTCAGGTCGCAGTCCAAGCCTATCAAGCCTCTGCTTGCAGGCCCAGGAGGGGCTGGGGACCAACTCTGTCTGCCAAACTCAGTCCACACAGGGCAACCACTCTCCCGCTGTGGGTGCTATCAGAGCCAGGGTTTCTGCACCCCATCCCTCCAGAAACAGCCCAAACCAAAGGTCAACACTGCCACTGGCCAGGCATAGTCATGACCAGGGGACTGCTCCTCCTCCCGCTGAGTGTCCCTTTCTTCCCATACCCTCTTTCTTCCCCGTTAGTCACAGATTCTGTCCTGGTGATTGGCGGTCCACACTACGCCCAGTTCTCTCAGGACAAGACCAAACCCTTTGTGCTCTGCAAGGGGCAGAACTTCAAACCACCATGCATGGGGGAGAGAGTGGACTAGGAATTTAGACTTGTGAAGGGAAAATATCTTTCCAATTTTCTGCCTGGTGGGGTGGTGTCTAGATTCGTAAGTGGGACCTCCCAGGAGAAAGAGACCTGGAGTTTAGCAGCTCTCTCCAGCAAGGTAAAATGAGAGGTCTGTGGTTCCCTGCTTGTTTGCAGATAGCCCACGGCAGGCCCCCTGCTTAGGGGAGGTCATCCTCTAGTCAGTAGGCTTTGTACCTGTAATTTGGTTTCTTAAATGCTCTTCCTTGGAGTTACAGCTTGCCAAACTTCTTTCTTGGCTCAGCTCCCTGTCTTTGGCTTCATAGAGTCCGATTCCGTCCACTTTTTTCTTCCTCTGCTCAGGAGCCTCTCCTGAGGGTTGCTGTTAGTTGGCCATCTTCCCAGAATTCTCCAATTTAAAAAAATTTTTTTAAAGAGCTAACAATCCTATCTACCACTGGGCAAAAGATATGATCAAAATCTTCACTGATGAAGACAGATAAATGACTATCAAACATTTGAAAAAATGCTCATCCTCCCTGACCATCAGCGAAATGGCAATCAAAACTACCCTGAGATATCACCTAACCCTGGAGAGAATGGCCCACATTACAAAGTCTCAAAGCTACAAATGCTGGTGAGGATGTGGAGCGAAGGGAACACTTTTATACTGCTGGTATGACTGCAAACTAATACAACCTTTTTGGAAGGAAGTATGGAGAATCCTCAAAGAACTGAAACTAAACCTCCCATTTGATCCTGCAATCCCATTACTAGGTATCTATCCAGAAGGAAAAAAAGCCTTTTATCACAGGACATTTACACTAGAGTGTTTATTACAGCTCAATTTACAATCACCAAAATGTGGAAACAACCTAAATGCCCACAAACCCAGGAATGGATTAACAAGCTGTGGTATATGCATACCATGGAATACTATTTAGCCATTAAAAAAGATGGAGACTTTACACTTCTGTATTTACCTGGATAGAGTTGAAACACATTTCTTCTTAGTAAAGTATCACTAGAATGGAGAAGCAAGAATCCAATGTAGTCAATTCTAATATGAAGCCAGTAGATAATCTAATACATACTCTCATAAGAGAAAAACTCAAATCAGTTCACAGTTCAGGGTGAGGAACAAAGAAACAGGTAGGACAGAAGAGGGTTGCGGGTTATGGTGTATGGAACATCTCTTGGGGTGGGACACAATTATAAGAGGGACTTTACCTAACAACCTAATTCTTTGTACCCTCAATGAATCTGAAGCAATTAAAAAAAAAACTTCAAAAAAATATTAAAATGATAGCAATTATACTGGAGTGATGTAATTATGTGATGATTTTTATCTTCCATTTTTTAAACTGTAAAGTTACATTACTTTATGAGTTTAACCGTTTTATATTTTTCATAGTGTTAGAAAGAGTATGAATTATGATTATAAGTACTTCATAGTCACAAAATGTGCATTTATTCAACAAATATTTGTAAAGCACCTAACATGTGGCAAGTTCTATGCTAGGTTTATATAAGTATGTGCTGATAAACACAATAAATATATGTAACAGAAAGAAGTATGAATATGAAGATTAGACACAAGAGAACTAATAAACTGGTGCAGCAAGTTTGAGGACATAAGATTAATAGACAAAATGCAATTTTATTTCTGTAAACTGAAATTATTCTGAAAGTGAAATTAAGAAAACAATTAATTTGGGGGTACCTGTAGCTCAGTGGTTAGGGCGCCAGCCACATGCACCAGGGCTGGTGGGTTCGAACCAGGCTCGGGCCTTCTAAACAAACAAAAAAAATAGCCAGGTGTTGTGGCGGGCACCTGTAGTTCCAGCTACTCAGAAGGCTGTGTCAAGAGAATTGCTTGAGCCCAAGAGTCTGAGGTTGCTGTGAGCATTCTACCCAGGGCGACATAGGAGAGTGTCTCAAAAATAAATAAATAAATGTTTTTAGAGATCAAAAGACAACAAAATGATCCCTAAATTGATCTACAAATTTTGAAATCCCAATCAAAATTCTAGCTGGTTTTCTTTGCACAAATTGACGAGCTGATCCTAAACTTCATGTGGAAGTTCAAAGGACCAAGAATAGACAAAACAATCTTGAAAAATGTGAACAAAATTGGAGAACTCTAGCCAGGCGTTGTGCCGGGCCCTGTAGTCCCAGCTACTTGGGAAGCTGAGGCAAGACAATTGCTTGAGCCCAAGAGTGTGAGGTTGCCTATCGAGGGCAACATAGAAAGACTCTGTCTCAAAAAAAAAAAAAAAAATTGGAGGACTCACACTTTGTGATTTCAAACCTTATTTCACAGCTACAGTAATCAAGAGAGTGCAGTACTAGCATAAGGATAGATATATAGATCAGTGGAATAGAAGTAAAAATCCAGAAATAAACCCTCACATTTATGGTCACTTGGTTTTTGACAAGGGTTAAGACATTCAGTGGGGGAAGAACAGTCTTTTCAACAAGTGAGGCTGGGACAAATTGATATCCACATGCAAAAGAATTTAAGTAAGATCCTTTTTCATACCATACACAAAAATAAACTCAAAATGGATCATAGAACTAAATGTAAAAGCTAAAAATATAAAACTCTTACAGGGGTTAATCTTTATGACCTTAGGTCATGAAGCCTTCTTAAATATGACACTTAATCAAAACTAGATCATTTTTGTTTCAGAGGATACCATCAAGAAAATTAAAAGACAGCCCACAAAAATAAGAGAAAATATTTACAAATCATGCATCTGATAAGGGACATACATCTGGAATATATAAAGAACTCCAACTATTCACAATAAGAAGAAAAATAACCCAATTTCAAAATTGGCAAAGGATCTTAACAGACTTTCTCCAAAGAAGATACTTATAAATGGCCAACAAGCATATTTTTAAAATGTTCAACATCACTAGCCATCAGGAAAGTATAAATCAAAACCTCACTGAGATACTGCCTCACACTCACTAGAATAGCCACTATCCAAAAAACAGAATAACAAGTGTTGGCAAGAATGTAGAGAAACTGGCTTCCTGTGCAATTTTGATAAGAATGTAAAATGGTACACCTGCTTTGAAAAACAGTATGGTAGTTACTCAAAAAAATTGAAAGTAAGCCAGGCATGGTGGCATGTGCCTATAGATCAGTTACTGTCAGGCTGAGGCAGGATGATCACTTGAGCCCAGGAGTTCAAGACCAGCCTGAGCAACACAGCAAGACTCTGTCTTCAAAATAATTAAAAATAGAATTACTATTTGATCCAGCAATTCTATTGCTGCATATATATATGAAAGAACTGAAAGCAGGGACTTAAACATACATTTACAAACCAATGCTCACAGCAGCATTATTCACAAAAGGCAAAAAGTAAAAGCAACTCAAGTATCCATCAACAAATGAATGGATAGGGTCGGCACCTGTAGCTCAAGTGGCTAAGGCGCCAGCCACATACACCAGAGCTGGCGAGTTCGAATCTGGCCCAGGCCTGCCAAACAATGACAACAAAAAATAGCCTGGCATTGTGGCAAGCACCTGTAGCCCCAGCTACTTGGGAGGCTGAGGCAAGAGAACAGCTTAAGCCCAGGAGTTGGAGGTTGCTGTGAGCTGTGACGCCATGGCACTCTATCCAGGGCAATAGCTTGAGGCTCTGTATCTAAAAAAGAAAAAGAATGGATGAACAAAATGCAGTATGATGCAGTCAGACAATTAAAATCACTGTACGCTTATGTTGGCAATACAAACAGCTCAGTAAGATTTTTTTTTTTTTTTTTGAGACGGAATCTCACTTTGTTGCCCTCAGTAGAGTGCTGTGGCATCATAAGCAATTCTCTTGCTTCAGCCTCCCAAGTAGCTGGGACTACAGATGCCAGCCACAATACCCGGCTTTTTTTTTTTTTTTTAGAGACAGGGTCTTGCTCTTGCTCAGTCTGGTCTTGAACCTATGAGCTCAGGCAATCCACCTGCCACGGCCTCCCAGAGTGCTAGGATTACCAGCGTGAGCTACAGCACCCAGCCCTAAGTAAGATTTCAAAACCTTGGTACATCACTGTCACAGCTGTGATCCTGTTGATATGTGGCAGAGTCTTACTGAGTGGCATTCATTATTGTCACGTGTTTTTGTGTGCCGACATTCTCAGCATTCTCTTGAATTAGAGCTATGAACAAACATTAAATTTCCTATAAAACTTGGCAAGAGGGGAGGTGAAATCAGAAACATGTTAGTCCAAGTTTATGGGGATAATGCCATGAAGAAAACAGCAGTGTGCAAATGAATGAAATGTTTTTCTGAGGGTCCAAGAGGTGTCACTGATGAAGAGAGGTCAGGGCAGGCTGATGAACAGAACTGATGAAAACAATGCAAAAATTTGTTCAATGGTGCATCAAAATCGTTAGTTGCCTGTGAGAAGCACGAAGACCAAGTAAACATAGGTAAACAGTTGAGAAATCCAAACTGACAATCTTGACATGAGGCCAGGCAAAGTGGCTGTAATCCTAGCACTCTGAGAGGCCAAGGCAAGAGGATCACTTGAGCTCAGGAGTTCAAGACCAGCTTGAGCAAGAGTGAGACCCTATCTCTACTAAAAATAGAAAAAATTAGCCGGGCATTGTGGCGAGCACCTGTAGTCTCAGCTACTCAGGCAGAGGTAGAAGGATTGCTTGAGCACAAGAATTTGAGGTTACTATGAGGTAGGCTGATGCCATGACACTCTGACCTGGAGCAGCAGAATGAGATTCTGTCTCAAAAAAAAAAAAAAATTAGATGAAACAACTTGAACTTTTCACCAATAACTTATGGCTCTTTTTTCTTTTTTCTTTTTTTAGACAGAGTCTCACTTTATCACCCTTGGTAGAGTGCCATGGCATCACAGCTTACAGCAACCTCCACTTCTTGGACTTAGGCGATTCTCTTGCCTCAGCCTCCCGAGTAGCTGGGACTACAGGTGCCTGCCACAACACCTAGCTATTTTTGTTGTTGTTGTTGCAGTTTAGCCAGGGCCAGGTTTGAACCTACCACACTTGGTATATGGGGCCGGCGCCCTACTCACTGAGCCACAGGCAGCGCCCAGCTTATGGCTCTTGTATCTTGACAATGCACCAGTTCACATGGCACTGTCTGTGAGGGAATTATTAGCCAGTAAACAAATAACTATATTGAAACATCCTCCTTACTCGCCTGATCTGGCTCCCAATGACTTTTCTCTTTACTCAAAGATAAAGAAAATATTGAAAAGAAGACTTTTTTTGGTTAACATATGCATATGCCATATTTGTTTATTGCAAATTATGAGTAGGAAGCTTATGCTATTTATGATTTTCATTTCATGGTAGTAGGGGAGGTGTCAAAAAATTCTTGTTAACCAAAGAGGGCAAAGGTTCTGAGTGGAAAGTTGAGAGTCTGTGGTCTGAAGCAGGTGCTTCTTTCCATAGTCCACTTGTCTATCTACAGGATTGTGCCTGCTGTCCTGTGCTCTGTGTTAAGAAATGCTGTGACTCTACTCTTTGGAGGGAGAAGGTTTGAGGATCTTGCAGTAGAGCTAGAGGGCAAAGGTCTACATTCTCAATGCCACCACTAGAGGCCAGACATTCACAAGGGACTCGGGACCAGTGGCTTCTTCCAGGCTGGCTTCCTTTCAGCTTTCTGCCCCTTCATTTTCCTTGGTAATTGGGAGCCCAACACAGATGAAGAGGGTACAGTTGCCTGTCACTGTCAGCCAGTGTCTGCCTGTCACTGCAGAGAGGGGGATTAGGTCCAACAAGCTTTATTGTCAGAAGGCCAGCAGTTCTCCCACAGGCACACAGCCCAGCCCATAACTCGTGTGTGTGGGCAAAGACATTTCATTTTTTTTGTTTTTCATAAGACAGAATCTTAAGCTGTCACCCTGGCTAGAATGCCATGGCATCATCATAGCTCACAGCAACCTCCAAGTCTTGGGCTCAAGTTATCCCCTTGCCTCAGTTTGTCTATTTTTTAGTAGAAATGGGGGTCTTGCTCTTGTTCAGGCTGGTCTTGAACTCATAATCTGAAACAATCCACCTGCCTTGGCCTCCCAGAGTGCCAGGATTATAGGCATGAGCCACTGAGCCAGGCAAGGAAGACATTATGATGACATTCAGGACATCAAGTATAATGCAACCACAGCTCTGATGGCCCTTCCAGAAAAAGAATTCCAAAATTACTTCGCTGGTGTCAGTGCATAGCTTCCCAAGGGAAGTACTTCGAAGGTGATCACAGTGATATTCAGCAATGAGGTATATAGCAGTTTTTCTAGGATGAGGTCCTGAACTTGTCACACCTTGCATTCATACAATGTTAATGTTATTCAGCCATAAAAAGGAAAGAAATTCTGACACACGCTGAATATGGATGAACCTTGAGGCTATTATGCTGAGAGAAATAAGCCGTTCACAAGAAGACACCTATTATATAATTCCATTTGTATGAAGTACCAAGGGTAGTCATATTTATAGAGATAGAAAGCAGAACGGTGCTTGACAAGCTGATCCTAAAATTCAAATTAATTTTAGGGGGCAGCACCTGTTGCTCAGTGGTTAGGGCGCCAACCACATATACTGGGGCTGGAGGGTTCGAACCTGGCCCAGGCCTGCTAAACAACAATGACAACTACAAAAAATTGTCGGGAGTTGTGGCAGATGCCTGTAGTCCCAGCTATTTGGGAGGCTTAGGCAAGAGAATCACTTGAGCTTAAGAGTTTAAGGCTGCTGTGAGCTGTGATGCCATGCCACTCTACCAAGGGCGACCAAGTGAGACTCTGTCTCAAAAAAAAGTAATTTTAGGGGGCAAGGAGGAGTTATTTAAGGGGTATAGAGTTTTAGTTTTGCAGGATGAAAAAGTTCTGGATAATGGTTACAGAAAAACATGAACTGTGACCTCATGACACAATGGTAGCATGTCTGATCCAAGAAAAACATGAATATACATAACACCAGTGAACTCCACACTAAAAAATGGTTAAAATGGTAAATTTTATATTATGTGTAGTATATATATTTTTTTAATCACAATTATAAAACCAAACACAATGAGATGACACTTTATACCCATAATCAAAAAGACAAATAATAACAAATGTCATCAGAGAGGTGGGATCCCTCATATACTATTAGTGGGAATGTAAAATGGTGCTGTCAATTTGGAAAACAATCTGGTAGTTCTTCAAAAGTTTAAGCAGAGTTACCACATGACCCAGCAATTTCATTCTTAGGTATATACCTAATAAAAATAAAAACATAAAAACGTGTACATAGGTGGCGCCTGTAGCTCAGGGAACAGGGCCACATACCCCAAGGCTGGCGGGTTCGAACCAGGCCTGGGCCAGCTAAAACAACAATGACCACTGCAACAACAAAAAAATAGCCCCGTGATGTGGTGGGTGCATGGTACTCTACTGAGGGCTACATAGTGAGACTCTGTCTCAAAAAAAAAAAAAAATGTGTACATAAATATCCACAGCAGCATTATTCATAAAAGCCAAAGTGTAAGCACACAAAAATATTCATCAATAGAAGGATGGAAAATCAAATTAAGGTATATCCGTAGAATGTAATATTACTCATAGTCATAAAAAGGTATGAAAGGCCAGGCGCAGTGGCTCACGCCTATAATCCTAGCAGTCTGGGAGGCCGAGGTGGGTGGATTGCCTGAGCTCTAAGGTTCGATATCAGCCTGAGCAACAGTGAGATCCCTGTCTCTAAAAAATAGCCAGGCATTGTGGCAGGCACCTGTAGTCCCAGCTACTCGGGAGGCTGATGCAAGAGAATCGCTTGAGCCCAAGAGTTTGAGGTTCCTGTGAGCTATGATGCCACGGCACTCTACCCAGGGTGACGAAGTGAAACTCTATCTCAAAAAAATATATAAAGTGCAGATACATGAAACAACATGGATAATCCTTGAAAACATCATGCTAAGAAGTCACTCACACAAGAACACACATTGTAGGACTCCATTTATATAAAATGTCCAGAGTAGGCAAATCCAAAAAGACTAAAAGTAGACCAGTGGCTGCCTAGGGCTGAGAGTGAGGGAAGAAGGTGGTGGGAGAAAATGAAGAATGTCTGTGAATGGGCGTGAGGTTTCCCTTTGGAGTGATAAAAATGTTCAAACTTTGTGGAGATGGGTACACAATTCTGTGAAATACTGAAAACTATTGAATTGTACATTTGAAATGGATGAATTTCATGGTATGTGAACTTTATTTAAATAAAATTTATCATATATAATATATACTTCATATATATACACACACACACATAAAAAAGAGGAAGGGAGATTTACAATAAATTTTCTTCTCACCTTTCCATGTGAAAGTTATCAAAATGGAAGTATTTACATTAGGTAAATGTTCCCAAAAGTGTTTCAGAGCATTAAGGCGATTTCTACGTTAAGTAAATGACAGACCTTCATTAAACATTAGGAATAAAACCCTAAAAAAGTACTTCTGAAACTTATATTCCATTGTCTTCACTACCAGTTTTGCTGCAAAGGGAAGGAAAAGAGAACTATTATTATTTAGTGACTACTTACTATATGTCTAGGACCTTATATATGTTATTGTATTTAATATTCACAACAGCACTGGGAGATGAGTATTATTGTTACCATTTAACAGATGAGAAAATAAAGCCTAAAGAGGTTAAATAATAAATAATAAACTCGAGCACGTATTTTCCATTGGTTTCTAAAACTTTTATTTTCCCTAAATTAAGCCTGAAAATCCAAAAATAGCCAGGCGTGGTGGCTCACACCTATAATCCTAGCACTGTGGGAGACTGAGGCGAGTGGATTGCTTGAGCTCATAAATTCAAGACCAGCCTAAGCAAGAGCGAGACCCTGTCTCTAAAAAATAGCCAAGCGTTGTGGTGGGCACCTGTAGTCCCAGCTACTTGGGAGGCTAAGGTAAGTGAATCGCTTGAGCCCAGGAGTTTGAAGTTGCTGTGAGTGATGACACCATAGCATTCTACCCAGAGTGACAATGTGAAACTCTGTCTCAAGTTAAAAAAAAAAAATCAAAAAAGAGATTTCTATATGTTTATCAAAGGTTAAGCATAAAGAATATATTTTACTTATATAATGGTTAAAATTATGAATCATTAAAACTTATCATAAACAAAATTATTTTTAGACCAACCTGAGCATTCTGTATTTCAGCCATAGACTCCCTGTTAATATTTGCTATTCCATGTAGAGTCTATCAATTATCTCGGGAACACTAGGTGAATTATCTTTTATGATCACGTTTTCAATAATTTCTGGAATAACAATAAATGATAAATGTGCTGTGAACTATTACCATTGACTAAAAGTAGCAAATAGTTTTAAAACTTGTTCCTGGGTCACTAGCCAAATGAATATAACATAAAAGAACTTGAAATGATCCTTACAGTAAAACCAAACTAGAGGCCAAGCGTCATGGCTCACATCAATAATCCTAGCACTCTGGGATGTCAAGGCAGGAGGATGGCTTGAGGTCAGGAGTTCAAGACCATCCTGAGCAACAGTAAGACCCCTGCCTCTACCAAAAAGAGAAAAATTAGCCGGGTGTTGTGGCACGTGCCTATAGTCCCGGCTACTGGGGAGGCTGAGGCAGGAACATTACTTGAACCCAGAAGATTGAGGTTGCTGTAAGGTAGGCTGATGTTGTGGCGTTCTAGCCTGGGGCAACAGAGTGAAACTGTTCAAAAGAAAAAAAAAAAAAAAAAGGCCTGGCTCAGTGGCTCATGCGTGTAAACCAAGCACTCTCGGAAGCCCAGGCAGGCGAATTACTTGAGCTGACAGATTTGAGACCAGCCTGAGCAAGAGCAAGACCCCATCTCTAAAAAATAGCCGGGTTTTGTGGCAGGTGTCTGTAGTCCTGGCTACTCGGGTAGCTGAGACAAGAGACTCATTTGAGCCCAAGAGTTTGAGGTTGCTGTGAGCTACGATGCCACGACACTCTACTAAGGGTGACAAAGTGAGATTCTGTCTCAAAAAAAAAAAAAAGAGAGAAAGAGATAGTTTCTTTAACGTAAAGTATAATTTTTCAACAAAATCTATATTCCCTGGGAGTCACTTGTTCATGACTTAATCATTATCCATCCTCAGAAAGTAAAATGCACTGACTTCACAAGCAGTAATATTATAGGAAATCTTAAAAGTACAAAATAGAAGTTAACATTGCATTCGAAACTAGAAAATGTAGAAATTCTGAAGGAAGACCTGGATATGTGCCCTATAAAACTAAAATACTAATAATTTCAAGCATTACACAGACATAGCTAACTTAGGCCAGTTCTGAAGTCTTACCTGACTAACAGCTATTGAATCTGTACAAATGATGTCACTATTTTCTAAACAGTTTGAACTCCGTAACAGGCCACAGAATTCCACAAAACCCAAGCATTAGCTGGTTGTGGTGGTACATGTCTGCAGTCCCATCTACTCAGGGGGATAAGGCAAGAGGATAACTTTAGCCCAAGAATTTGCCTCCCAAGTAACTGGGACTATAGTCACTCATCACAATGCCTGGCTATTTTTAGAGCTAGGGTCCCACTCTTGCTCAAGCTGGTCTTGAACTCCTGAGCTCAATCAATCCCACCCACCTGAGCCTCCCAAAGTGCTAGGATTATAGATGTAAGCCACCACACCTGGATCTAAAAACAGTATTTTTGAAAAGAAAACAAACCCAATATAAATTTTTGTGTCCCTTCTTTTCAAAAAGTCCTCAGATGTTATTAAAGAATATCAATTATAATTTCTGGTTACATACTATATACTGTGAAGACATTAATTTTGATTTGTGAATGTTCTCTTAAACGGTTAATATTTTATATAACTCATTTTGTCAAAATAATTCTCATCCTTTCAAAACATATTTTCTTTTTAAATTTTTTCATTAAATCATAGTTGTGTACATTAAAGCACTCATGGGGTACAATGTGCTGGTTTCATATACAATCTGAAATATTCTTTTATCAAACTGGTTAATATAGCATTCATGGCATTTTTTTAGTTATTGTGTTAAGACCTTTATATTCTACATTCAGTAACTTTCACCAGTACCCTTCTAAGATGCACCATAGATGTGGTCCCACCAATTACCCTCCCTCCACCCATCCTCCCCCCTCCCCTCTCCTACCTTTTCCTTTTCCCATATTCTTGTGCTATAATTGGGTTATAGCCTTCATATGAAAGCTATAGATTAGCTTCATAGTAGGGCTGAGTACATTGGATGCTTTTTCTTCCATTCCTGAGATACTTTGCTAAGAAGAATATGTTCCAGCTCCATCCATGTAAACGTGAAAGAGGTGAAGTCACGATCTTTCTTTAACTCTGCATAATATTCCATGGTGTACATGTACCACAATTTATTAATCTATTCGTGGGTCGATGGGCACTTGGGCTTCTTCCATGACCTAGCAATTATGAATTGGGCTGCAATAAACATTAAGGTACAAATGTCTTTGTTATAATGTGATTTTTGGTCTTCTGGATATATACCTAGTAGAGGAATTATAGGATCAAATTGCAGGTCTATTTTTAGATCTCTAAGTATTCTCCAAACATCTTTCCAAAAGAAGGGTTTAGTTTGCATTCCCGCCAGCATTGTAGAAGTGTTTCCTTTTCTCCACATCCACACCAGCATCTCTGGTTTGGGAATTTTATGATATGGGCTAATCTTACTGGAGTTAGATGATATCTCAAAGTAGTTTTGATTTGCATTTATCTGATGATTAAGGATGATGAGCATTTTTTCATGTGTCTTTAGGCCGTGCACCTGTCTTCTTCAGAGAAGTTTCTCTTCAAGTCCCTTGCCCACCCTGAGATAGGATCACTTGTTCTTTTCTTGCTAATATGTTTGAGTTCTCTGTGGATTCTGGTTATTAAACCTTTGTCAGAGGCATAACCTGCAAATATCTTCTCCCATTCTGAGGGCTGTCTGCTTGCTTTACTTACTGTGTTCTTGGCTGTGCAGAAGCTTTTTAGTTTGATCAGGTCCCAGTAGTATATTTTTGATGCTGCTTCAATTGCCAGGGGAGTCCTCCTCATAAAATATTCACCCAGGCCGATTCCTTAAAGAGTTTTCCCTGCACTTTCTTCTAGTATTTTTATAGTTTCATGTCTTACGTTTAAATCTTTAATCCAGTGAGAGTCTATCTTAGTTAATGGTGAAAGGTGTGGGTCCAGTTTCAATCTTCTACAGGTTGCCAGCCAATT
>CAUYRH010039103.1:0-23160 GCA_963574655.1 Perodicticus potto
AGAGAGAAGCTCTCTCTGTTCCTCTCCCGGTCTTTCCCCGTCTCCTCCTCTAGGCCTCTAGCCTCAGGGTATATATAGGTGTATGGGTTCCTTGGCCAGGAAACGAATGAATGCAGTCCCTTCCACCGGGGGGAAGGTGAATGAGTTCATCAATGAATGGACACAGTTCATCCTTGGAATTCAGGCCTAGTAAATTCACAAGAAACTGACCTAGGCATAGGAAATGGGGGTTCCACATTTAGTCCCAAGTGTAAAGAGAAGGAGACACCAAGGCACAAGTGTCTCCTCAGCAGTTGTCCAGCCTTTTTGGCTATTGGAGCCTCTGGTGGGCGTTGTAGGTCCCCCTCCTTGCCTGTCATCCAGCCCACTGGCTCTTCAGCTGGTTGCCGCAGCACCAACTCCACCACGGAGGAGGCGGCAGGTCCGCCAGCTCCGCTGAGCTGGCTAGGGCACCAGATGTCCTGCATCAATTCTCCCTCTCCGAGTAGAAACCCCAACTGCTGTTAGGGAAAGAGAACAAGTGTTTTTAACCTCTAGAAAATGTGACGTAAAATTATTTTAGTTATATGAGACTGATTTCCTTGATGGAAAATTATCAAGAAATCAGGGTCTGTGGAGAGCTTCAGGTGGTTACTGAAGGTGAATTCTTTTGTGATTTTTGGCCCAAGGAAGGTATATAACAGAAGGATGCTCCCACAAGGAGTGGGGCCAGCACAGCGTGAATAACGTGTATCTTCCCTAAAAAGAGGTTGGGAATTTGAATTTTATGCAAAGGAAGAGGCATACTCTAAGACTGAAATTTCTCCAAATATAGCAAAGGGTGTTTGAAACATGCTGGACAAACAAGATAAATACCTACTACCCCCTACCTTGTAGGTTTGTTATGTAATCCACAGCAATATACCAGGTCTGAAAATTAAGTTCTTGAACTCATCCTAGAAAAAGAGCTACATTATCTCACTGTGGAATATCACTACAGTCACCGTCACAGTACTCTGCTTAACAAGCTATGCAGCAATGCCAGTGCCCAGTCCAAAGCTCTTTCAAAGCACTTTTTCCAGAACGAGATCAAGAACTTAATTGTCAGACCTTTGGTACAATGACAGGTACTTCCAAGGGGAGTACTTTGACCATAGTGATATTCAGCAATGAGGTATGTAGCACTTTTTATAGGATGAGATCACAAATTTAACTGCCCGACCTCATATACAATGTAGGGTAGGATCTCGACAAATGGCACCTCTGAGAGGTTAAGGACCAAAATGAGAAATTATTCCGAGACGTGAATGAAAGGAAATGGAGTCCAGGTTCTGTGTGGGCAATGCGGCCTTTATTTCCGAGAAAGGAGTCAGCACATGGGTTAAGGTGGATGGGAATTTAGAGGGTCAGAAGGGTAGGGATTGGTACATTCACTCTTTCCTGGGTGGAGCATTCATTCCTTCCTGGACAGGACAGTTCTATTTGGGCAGGTCCCTACATTTGACTCTAACAACCTCTTTGTATTAGAGAATATGGGCTTGACTCCCAGTTTGCTGACGGTGCTGAGGTGACTCCCTGGATGCCCTCTGTGCCCCTAGACTGAGCACCCTGTCCAAGAACTGCCCCTACTTGTGCCCCCTGCCAGGTTTTTCCTGGAGATTTACAGCATCCCAAAAAGCATATTTAAACACTCAAAACAATGTTATGATCTTAATCTTTCCAGAAATCAGGGATCAGTTTGAGTTTCTCTAAATGACAAAACCCAAGAGGTTTCATTACGTAAATGCTGCCCTGTGAACCCATCAGAAAATCTCAGGCCTGCCCCTTCCAGCTCCCACCGGCAGCTTTGGAGGCTCCAGGCTCTGTCCCTGGGTAGCTGACACTTGCACACACACCAGGACCAGAAACTTTAAGACTTTGATACATATCTAAAATGTAGGGCCAGCATGGTGGCTCACGCCTGTAATCATAGTACTCTGGGAGGCTGAGACGGGTACATTGCTTGAGCTCAGGAGTTCAAGTCCAGCCCGAGCAAGAGCCAGACCCCCATCTCTAAAAAAAATTAAAAAACTAGCCAGGCATTGTGGCAGGTGCTTATAGTTACAGCTACTTAGGAAACTAAAGCATGAAGATTGCTTGAGTCCAAAGGGTTTGAGATTGTTTTGAGCTATGACGACGCTATGGCACTTTACCCAGCTCGGTCTCAAAAATAGGTAAATACAATGTAAGAGTCTCTTCTCTTTTCAAAGGGATTAAGAGGAACTGTAAAATTTTCTCATTTGTTTGCCTGTTCTCTCTCCTCCTTCACAAATTTCAAAATACTGTTAATTCCTCATTTTAAGGAGGAATGAAATGTAGAATGTCATATTTTGTAACAGTTACTTCTGTGAGGGCCCTCAACAGGAGGTGGTAGACTAGAAAAAGCATAAGAATTTTTTTTTTTTTTTGAGACAGCATCTCACTCTGTTGCCCTGGGGTTGAGTGCAGTGGCGTGATAGCTCACAGCAACCTCAAACTCTTGGGCTCAAGTGAGTCTCTTGACTCAGCCTTCTGAGTAGCTGGGACTATAGGCACCTCCCACAATGCTGGGCTATTTTTAGAGACAGGGTTTCCGCTCTTCCTCAGGCTGGTCTGAAACTCCTGAAACAATCCTCCTGCCGCTGCACCCCAGAGTGCTAGGATTACAGGCATGAGCCGCTGCGCCTGGCCCGTTGTTTGTTTTTTGATACAGAGTCTCCCTCTGAAACTTAGGCTAGAGAGCCATGGCATCAGCCTGGGTCACAGCAGCCTCAGACTCTTGGCCTCAAGCAATCCTCCTGTCTCAGCCTTCTGCGTAGCTTCTGCAGGTGCCTGCCCACAATACCTAATTTTTCTAGCTTTGCTCAGGCTGTTTTCAAATTCCTAAACTCAGGTAATCCTGCCACCTCAGCATCCCTGAGCTGGGGTACAGGTATGAGCCTGGCCAGACTAGGCAGTTTTGGAATAAGGTTTTTTGGTGGCCCTGCTGGGGAAGTAGAAATGCAACATTTGTGGGGTGATGGAAGGAGGTGGTCGTGGCCTATGACGGAGTGAGAAAATTCATCATTGGAGACCTGTGGGGGTTTGTCCTTGTGCTTGATGTGCCATTCCTTCTGTTAATACTGGAATTTCTTGGAAGAGAACACACCAAACCACAGATCAAGGGTCCATTTGGTGATGATCCAGGGCACACTTTGTGTTCAGAACTCTGGGGGCTCTGTCTCAATCCATCGGGGACACTCACCTACCAGCACACACAGTGCCCATGCCCTTGAAGACCAACAATGACACAGATGTCAGGGAAGACAATGAAGTCCTCTGGAAGTAGAAGGCCAGGGCAAGAGGTGAAGTTTTAGAATCTGGATTGTGGGTGTGGGGAGAGGGAGAAGGGTGAGCATGTGGGGTGACCAGCAGCAGAAGAGGTGTATAGCCTTCAAGAAGGACAGTTCCAAAGACCCACCGAGAGGCCAGCAGGGAGCTGTGGAGGGTCAGATCAGGCTCGGAGCCAGCCTGATTACAGGACTGAGTGGAAGGATGAGACGTCTGATGTGAAATGCCAGGGACAGGTCTGGCCAGAAGCCCATACCACCACTCATGGGCTGTGTGACTAGGGACTCGATCAGCCAGGTTTTGATCAGAGCAGAAGCCCATGTGCCGTATGTGTGTGTTTTATTACATTATAGGAATTTGACTTCACACGAACACACCAAAGATGCAAGCCCTGTCCAGGTGAGACAGTTTTTCCTTGTCTGGTGATGGAACCTGAGGTCTTCAGGGCAGGAGAAGGTGGAGAGGTGGAGGAATCGGGACGGGCTGGAACCCCCTCGGTGATGCTTCACCCCCTTACCCCCAACTTACACGACCACACAGGACTGGCGGGAGATCCAGAGGCTCCACTGTCTAGAGCTTGAGCACAGAAGCTGTGACAACGTCCTGCCCCAACCTCCCAGGTGTGAAGGAATGTGGCTGTCTCCTCCCTCTTACCTCCCCCAGTTGTGCACACTTCTAGACTTGTGTCTCTCAAATTTTGTGTTTTGGAAATTTAATTCCCAGTGTGGCAGTATTAAGGGTAGGGCCTTCATGGGCGGTGCCTGTGACTCAGGGGGTAGGGCACCGGCCCCACATACTGAGGGTGGCAGGTTCAAACCCAGCCCCGGCCAAACTGCAACAAAAATATAGCCAGGTGTGGTGGGCGCCTGTAGTCCCAGCTACTCTGGAGACTTGAGTATCACTCAAGCCCAGGGGATTGAGGATGCTGTGAGCTATGATGATAGACATATCATCACAGTAAGACTGTGTCTCAAAAAAAACTTTTTTTGTGTGTGTTTTTTAATTATTGATAGTGTAGAAAAATTTCTTTTAACTTCACCACTTGTCATCTCTCTCTCAAGAGATAGACAGATACACTATAAAATGTTGAGATATTTCTCAAAAATTTCACAGCCACTGCAACACCACCCGACATGAGAAGGGATTGGAAGGAAACTCAAAGAGGAAAGAGACAGAGGTCTGAGCATTTGTGGTTAAAATCTCTTACTTTGCAGATTTCACAAAAGCATGTGACCATGTGAACATGGTGCCTTTCCATAGCCTTGCCACATCCCTGCAAGTGGAGGGGGCACTAAAGTTTACATAAATCTGCCTCCAAAGGGGAGAAAATGCAGGAGGGAACTATTTAATACTTACCAGCTTTATGCAATGATCAAAGTGTTGCCCGATGATATGCAGGTGGAAATGGAAAGGGACAAAGAGCAGTGGGTGCTAGGCCACTGCCAATCGGATTAGCTTCCTGTTTTCTTTAGACTGGGAACTTCAGTGGAAGTAAGAGTCTGCTGTCAATGACTAAAACAGTCTTGAGTCAAGAGGAACAGCAAGATAGACATGCCAACCCCTGAGAAACTGGCCTTAACAACGCAAGCTGCTTTAGGGTGGGGAGACAACAAGTTGCAATTGGGCCATGCCCATTCAGGGAACAGAGTGAGGTCCTTCCAGTATTCTGCCAAGCACTTAATGTAGGAAAAACATAAACAACCTTCTAAGTGTTAGTAGAGAAGAGCTCTGGAAAGAGACTCTCCAGCTCAGGAGAAAGAAGTACCAACCCGGGTCAGGACCACAGGCTTCAGAGTGGCTGCTCTTGAACATGCTATCTCAAAGGGGGTCACAAGTCCTTCCTGGCTTGGCTGAGGCAGGTGACACTTGCACTTTTCTTTAACACTATTCTCCCCTTATAAAAGACGCATGGGGGGGCAGAAAAGTATTTTAAACAAAGAAAACAGTCCAACCATTCACAATCCCACAACCTATTTCGTGTTTGTATTTTGGAATCCTTCCCCCAGTCACATTTAATCATCGTTTTTGAAAGGATTACAGCTTACAGCCTGCTTTATTCGCTTAACATCTCCACGTCTTTTTTTTTTTTTTTTTTCAGGTTAATGTGAGAGTACAAAGAACTAGGTTACAATATTTACATTTGTTAGGTAGAGTCCCTCTTGTAGTTGTGTCCCGCACGCACAAGTGTGCCACACACCCTACATGGTGCCCATTAAGTGGGAGCACGCCAATGCCCTCCCCTGCTCCCCCTCCCTTTTCTTCGTTCCCCCATCTCTGTGTCTTGAGATAGTCAGTACATGATTCACATTCCTGCTAAGTATTTCATCACCTATGTTAAGTGGCTGGCCACTTTCAAAAGAGTTCTACGGAAAGGAAATAAAGGAATGTGGGAAGGCCCGAAGTGAAGGCCTGGGTTGCGAAACGCCGTGCGCCCTGCCCGGCAGGCTCACCTTTAATTCCCGGCGCGCTCACCCTGTCCCTTCGGTACCTTTAATTCCCGGCGCGCTCACCCTGTCCCTTCTATGCCCCCTTCCTTCGGCGCTGAGCTGCGCTTCTGGCCCCTCGGCCCTCTCCCAGCAGGCGCGGAGAGCGGCCCGTCCCTGCCGGACTGCTGCGGTGACGGCCCGCCCCGCATCACTCGCCCTGAAAGGCGGGAAGTTTCTCTCTCTCCCTCCCTCCACTGCTCTGGGCCCACTGTCCCCTAAACCGCACTCTTTCCTCTCCTGGGTCCCTTTCTAACCCCAGTACCCGTAAAACTGTCTTTAAAATGGGGTTGAAAGCTTAACATGTGTTTTTTTGCTATGAAGAAGGAAGGTGAACCTAGAGAG
Organism: Perodicticus potto; assembly: GCA_963574655.1. NCBI lineage: Eukaryota > Metazoa > Chordata > Mammalia > Primates > Lorisidae > Perodicticus > Perodicticus potto. The sequence goes on from CAUYRH010039103.1 coordinate 6,156, forward strand.
AGACCATCTAGGCACCAAGTAGCAGGTAGAGGGATCGAGAGACCGCGCGAGGCCCCACCCGGGCTCTGGGGTCCAGGGGTGTTTCCAGAAGGATCGCGGCCCCCAAGGTGGGCGCCCGGCGGGCTCCAGTCCCTGCCCTCCGCGGTGCCGGGCCTGGCCGTCCGGATCCGCGCTCGGGGAGGCCGGCTTCGGAGGCCGGATCTCCGCAGCGCTGGACGCCGGAGAGGGGGAAAGTCCCGGCGGCCGCGCGGGGCGGGGCGCGGGGCGGGGCGGGGCCGGGGCGGGGGGCGGGGCGGGGCGGGGCCGGGCGGCCGAGCCGGTTCCCCTCCGCCGAGACGCGCCGCCGCCGCTCGGGAAGGGGCGGGTCCTGCGAGCCCGGCGCTCGCCATGGCAGCCCGGGCGGCGACGCGAGCGGCTCCCCGGACCCCGGCCAGCGGCCGGGCCGATCCCTGAGCCACCGCGGCCTCGGCTGCTGCGCCGCGCGGGCCCCGGGCCATGCAGCCCGCGCCGCCTCGGCCGCTGCTGTGGCTGCTGCTGCTGCTGCCGCTGGGCGCCGTGGCGCCCCGGCCAAGTAAGTAGGGCCTGGGGCCCCGGAGGCCAGAGGTCCGCGGGGTGCCCCGATCGCGTGGGGTACACCGGGTTCCTTCACCTGGTGGGGTCCGCGGGGTGCCCGGATCCGTGGGGTCTGCGCGGTGTTCCTGTCGTGTGGTGTCCGAGGCCCCTTGAAACCTGCTGGAGGTCCTCGGGTTGCGGCAGCGGGCGGGGCTCGCGGGGAGCCCGCAGCGGTTGGGGGGTGGACGGCGGGGAATTCCGGGCAGTGTATGGTCTAGCAGCTGAAGGACAGGAGGGAGTTGCCCGACTGCCCTCGCCTCGCGCGGCGCCCCAGCCCTGGGACTTCGCTCTCGGGAAGGGGCACTCGCATTTCGCCTTCGTGAAGCCAGACACTCCGCAGCGGCTTTTTTCCCACCCCCGCGGCACCTGTGCGGGGAATCTGAGCGCCCGCCAGACTCCGACTTTTTCAAAATGAACAAAATAAAAATCGAATCCAGGGCTTGGGAAGGGGCCGCCTCTGCTGACCACAGATTCTACCCCTTGCCATATGAAGTTAGCCCCTACCTGGCGTACCTTCCTCAGTACTGCAGCCGTGGGGCAGAGACCTCGGTCGTGGGTCGTGGGCGTGTGACCCGGACTCAAATCTTCCTTTGGCCAGGGCATGTTGGATATCCCATATGAAATCCAGATAGTCAGTTCCCCAAGATCACTACCTGGGGTGCAGTATTCAGGGCAGTACCCAGAAATGGCTGGGTCCCTTCAGTTGGGGGGTGGGTAGCGGCACGCCATACTTTTAATTCCAGCTCTGCCCCACCCAGACAGTCCCTTCCCTGGACTCTGCTTCCTCCTCACTTGGGCACCAGCTGACCTCACAGCCAAACAAACATGAAAACTAGGAGAAAAGAGTGGGAGAGACCTTAGGAGGAAGATGCGGCTAGGAGGACAGTGTCTCTGGATGTTTATGTATTTGTGTTGTGCTGGGTTCTTTCCCCTGGACAGAACCGGTTGAATAGCACCGGTAGTCTCAAGTGTTTAGAAGTTCCTTCCCATTTGAAGAAGTAATGTGGTGTTGGGGATTCCCCACCCAGAATGTTAGGGGGTACACATGTTTTGGTTCATACTTTGCGTTTTTGTACAGATTGAGTCATAGTTACACATGTAAGTGTGCCCTTCACCCAGGTAGTTTTTGCTTGTTATGATTAGCTGCTTTTCCTAGGGAGTCAGGTAAATGAGTTTGAATCCTGACTCTGCCACTGTCCAGTTTCAAGTCTTGAGCAACTTATGTGTGTGCCTCCCTAGGCCTCTTTCAGGTGAGCGTTGGTGACCGCCCAAACTGTGCGGTGGGCAGGTGGCAGGACTTTGGATCTGTGGGGCACTGACTGGTGGTCTGTGGACTGTTTGTAACTCACCTGTGATGAGTCAGGAGGTTGAAAGACTTATTTGGAAACTTCATGTTTTGATATTGCCACAGCATCCAGGTTCCTGTCCATCTTCAGAAGATTAACTTTTGTTGCGTTCTACAAAAGTTTTGGTCTGTGTGATGCTTGGAAATAAACCAGTTCCACGGATCCTTTGATGAGTAGTAGTAATGCTTTATACTGATCTCTATCTTTGCAGCTACTTGACAATGTTCTCGCAAAACAGTTAAAAAAAAATGTGGTTACTTTTTTTGGGCTGCACCTGTGGCTCAGTGGATATGGCGCCAGCCCCATGTACCGAGGGTGGCAGGTCCCAACCTGGCCCCAGCCAAACTGCAAAACAAAAAGATAGCCGGTCGTTGTGGACGGCGCCTGTAGCCCCAGCTCCTGGGGAGGCTGAGGCAAGAGAATCGCCTAAGCCCAGGAATTGGAGGTTGCCGTGAGCGGTGCCGCCATGGCACTCTACCAAGGGTAATGAAATGAGACTCTGTCTCAAAAAAAAAATTTTTTTTTTTGGTTATTTTTAAGATAGACCATTTCTTTTTCTTTTCTTTCTTTTCTTTTTTTTTTGCAGTTTTTTTGGCTGGGGCTGGGTTTGAACCCGCCACTTCCAGCTTTTGGGGCCAGCACCCTACTCCTTTGAGCCACAGGAGCCGCCCAAGATAGACCGTTTCTAAGTTAAAACACAAAGTGAAAATATTAACATGATAAGGATAGCTACAATTTGTGGGGCCACTCGTCTAGCTCAGACAAAGTGCTAAGCACTTTTTATACATTATCTTTCTTAATTTTCTCAACCATTCTTTTGGCATAGGTAATATCCCCATGTTACTCCCAAGAAGGCAAAAACCATTCTTTACAGAAAGAGACAAATGATCTAGATAAATACCTTCATGTCTAGTATTTGCTGAAGAGAACAACTTCCTGTTAATGGCTGAGGAATCAGGAAATGCTTTTACTTCTCCTCCCCAGCAGGGTGCTGTAAGTGGGATCACTGATGCTCATCTAACTGGTTTTCATCATAATGCCCCCCAAGATCCTGAAGAGTCAGTCTTCAGTTGTGGAGATTAAGTGATTAATATTAATTTTATTACCTATGTGTGATGTGTGTTGACCAAACTATACCCTTAAGACAGGCTATCCAATTCTAAAATATATATAAAAACTTAAACACTGGATCAGAGGTGACAGGCAGGTGGGGGCAGGAAGGCATTTACTCATCCATTTCTTCACTAGTTGTTAAAGCCTACTAGTGTTTGGTACTGAGCATATAAAAATGATAAAGACAATCACTGAGAACAGCCTAGTTAGGGACGTTGTCAGAAGAAACACAGTAATTGCATTACGAAACGTGCTGTAATGGCCAGGCGCAGCGGCTGACACCTGTGATCCTGGCGCTCTGGGTTCCTTGGTGCTTTCTCTCTCAGCTGATGTTCAGAATTGGGAGAGAGAGGTGCCAGCAGAAGACAGGCAGGAGGGAGTAACTTCCCACTGGTTCCTCCCCAGAAATGCGAGGTGGAGAAGGGCTAGTGTGGCGGGCAGAATGAAGGTCCTGAAAAGTGTCCACATGTTCCCTGGAACCTGTGAGTGTGTTATCTGATGTGACAAGAGGGAAACTACAGATGTGAGTAATTAAGGGTCCTGAGGTCAGCCAGTAAGGATCCTGGATTATTGGGCCAAGTGGGCCCAGTGCAGGCACAAGGGTCTTGGAAAAATGTGAGAGGAAGCCAGAAAGGTTGGCTCCTGAGAGACCAGAAGGACAAAGCCAACCAGCCAGCCTCACTGGAGGAAGGACCCTGAGGCAAAGAAGGGGAGAGGCCTCTAGAAGCTGGAAAACTCAAGAAATTCATTTTTCCCTAGAGCTGCCAGAAGGGCCGCAGCCCTGAAGATAGTATGACTTTAGCCCGTGAGACCTATCTCAAACTGGTTTTGTTTGTTTTTTTTCACAGTTACTCATACTTTATTTGGGAAATGAAAGAAGGGGATGAAAGATGATTGATAGCTGTAGTTAAATTAACGGAGTAAGAAAAAAAATTAAGGGGGTGAGGTGAATTGTGGTGTCTTTCCTCCTGTTTTTCTTGGTAGAGGGGCAGATTATATGCTGTGAAACTGTTGTATCCAGTTTATTTTATCAGAGAAGGCTGTTAAGTGATCTTGCCCTAAAGATAGAAAACTGTAGGTTTGAGGCTTGGAGTTTCTTCCCTCTGTTGTCTGGGAGTTATTCAGGAATCACTTGGGGCTACCAGAACAAATTCTAAAAGACAAAAGAGCACAGTGTATTAAAAGTCACAGTTTTGCAGCTTCTATGGAATGAGTTGGAGTCTGGAGTTCATGATGGGCTGGACTTGGGAGTTCATCTTGGGTTTAAGCGGGCTCTTGAAGTCTGTAGGTTTGAGTACAGAGAGATGATGCCAGGATAAGATTCCTAGCTCAGCAAGTTCTCAGTGATATTGAAGGCACCAGAGGGTATCCTAGGAGCTGCAGCTGAAGAGGGAGCAGCTTTGAGCTGGCTTCAGGATTGAGACAGCTCCCTGATTTTCTGGATGAAAAGGAAGGGTGTGTTCCTGTTTCAAACTTCTGGCTTTCTGAACTGTAACATAATAAATCTGGGTTGTTGTCTTTTTTCTGTTTGTTTTGTTTTTGTTTATTTGCTTTTTAGAAACGAGGTCTCACTATGTTGCTCAGGCTGAGGACAGTGGCTATTCACAGGTGCAGACATGGAGCATTACAGCCTTGAACTCCTAGGCACAAGTGATCCTCCTGCTTCAGCCAGCCAGGTAGCCGGGGACTGCAGGCACGCACCGCTGTGCCAGACTAACCCTGAGTGGCTTTAAGGCTCTAGTTTTGTGGTGATGTGTTATAACAACCATAGGAACCTAATACAGGCAATGAAAGGATGTCTCTGAGATTCTTTGATGGGTGCCCAGTGCCAAGCAGGTACTCACTCCATAGGGGCTGCACAGCCCTCCCTGGAAGCAGGCAGTGATCTGCTAGGTCACAGCAGCCACAGTGGTGCCAGACGCCTTCAGCCCAGGTCATCGTGAGGCCTGCTGTGAATCGACAGGTGTCGGGTTAGCTGGGTGAATAAGGGCCAGCTAGAGCTCATCCGTGTGGAGAGGATGGTGGAGAGGATGAGCGTTCTGCAAGTGGCTGCAGACCCTTGGCAATGTGTCTTTCGGAAGAAGAGCTGGGGGCCCAGCTGTCAGCTGATCTGGGCACTGCCCTAAGAGGTTAAAGACCAAAAATGAGAGATTGTTCCAAGATATGAATGAAAGGAATCAAGAGTCCAGGTTCTGTGTGGGCAACGTGACCTTTATTCATTTGAGTGCCAGTGGGCTGGGTCTGAAAAAGAAGTCAGCTCATGGGTTAAGGCAGGCGGGAATGTAGGAGTTTGGAGGGGTGGGGATTGGGTAGACAGTTCTATCTGAGAGGGTCCCTAAATTCAGCTCTTGTCACACGTTTCAAGATTGGATGCACTTACTGCAAATGTGTGATTTGAATTTCCTGCTTTGAATTCTGGACCTGAATGTGTTTCTGAACCTTTCTTTCCAGCTTCTGGGCATTTCTCATTAATCTTTAATTCAAGAGAAAGTATTACCCTAAATGTGTTTTCCTTCTAGCAAGAAGGTCCTCTGTGAAGTACCTGCTGGGGGTGGGTGGGTGGGGCAGCCTGGAGCCTGTTTCTCTCCCTGGAGGGATTCTGGTATTGCCCTAACAAGCAATTGACCTTTCCTGGGAAGTATGTTATTTCTTTGTTTATAGTTCTCAAATTTTACTCTGCATGAGAATCAGCTGGAAAACTTGTTTAAAATACACATTTCCTAGGGGCGGCGCCTGTGGCTCAAAGGAGTAGGGCACTGGCCCCATATGCCAGAGGTGGCGGGTTCAAACCCAGCCCTGGCCAAAACGGCAAAAAAAAAAAAAAAAAAAAAAATAAAATAAAATAAAATACACATTTCCAGGTGGTGCCTGTGGCTCAAAGGAGTAGGGCGCTTGTCCCATATGCGGGAGGTGGTGGGTTCAAACCCAGCACCGGCCAAAAACAGAAAAAAAAAATAAAATAAAATGCACATTTCCTGGTGTGGGGCGAGGCCTGGGAATCTGAATTTTAATGGGAACCTCAGCGATTGTGATGAGAAACACAGCAAATCTGGTGACATCTTTCTATGTGCCTTTTGGGCTTTGCATACCTGATTTGGGGGTGTTTGTGTGTGCACATGTGTGTTTGTGGAGGTTTACCAAACACTCCGTTGGTACCGAATCTGGGGCTGATGTGTGTCCCATGCTCACCAATGTAACTTCATCACAGCTCCATAGGTTCACTATTATTTATCCCTTATTCCTGAAGCAGAGACTGAGGCTCAGTCAGTTCAAGTAACCCGCCCAGTGTCAAACTCACTGCTGGCAGAACTGAGATCGCAGTCCAGCCGGGCTCCAGGGCACAGGATCTGATGGTAACAGCTGGGACCTGCAGGCTGGAATGCCACACCCAGCACCTCTTTTCTTTCTACCAACTATGCTGGTAGGGCCATCTTTGTAGTCAAAGGTGGAGCCAGGAGCAGGGTATGCCCAAGGGGAAGAGGTAATAAATACCATTTCTGCACTTTGACAAAAACTAAGTTGTGCTAATGACTTTGGTAATGTACATTTAAGTATTTTTGTAATTGATTTTTCTCTTTTGAACCTTTCCCACCTCTCTCTCTTTCTCTCTCTCTCTCCCCTCTTCCCTTCTCTTATTCTCAATCCCTCCCAAGATTCTCTTTCCCAGCTGCCTGCCCCTCAACACCCAAGGATTCACCTGTACAACACCAAGCAGGTTCTGAGTTGGGAGCCAGTGGCCCTGAGCAGTGACATAAGGCCGGTGGTCTACCGGGTACAGTATAAATAGTAAGCAGGACATTTCTGTTGGATCCTTACTGGGTTCTGTGGGCGGGCTGTAGGGACCCTAGGCAGCTGTTGGTGCCTGCTTCTCGGCAGGGTAGTCATCAAACCCATGGGAAACAGATATTTCTCAATTTAAAACCACCAGGGACAGAGATTTCACAACCTCCCACTCATCAGAAAGCTTAAATAATGCTGACAGTGAGAGACTCTGCTGTCTAACCACATCGCTTCTTGTTTTGGTGAAAGTTTATTCTTTCACTGGTTTCAGGAGAAGGGTTGTAAAAAAAGAAAGAAAAAGGCTTCCTTCTGGTCATGGAAGAGCAAGAGGCACCTTCAAGTTTTCATCTTGAAGTTTAAACATCTGATTTATTTAAGTTTATAGGCAAAATATGGCCTAATCAGTAATTTGTTCAGTTAGTTACAGTGAATTCTATTTCTCAACCAGTTTTCCATTTTGTGCATTATTCTTTTTTTTTTGTCTTTATTATTAAATCATAGCTGTGTACAATAATGCAATCAAGGGGTACAATGTGCTGGTTTCGTATACAATCTGAACTATTTTCATCAAACTGATTAACATAGTTGTGCATTATTCTGACCTCCTCGTTCCATCTCTCATCTCCTTTCAACCTTTTTCAGAGTTGGCCATCACTTGATTCCTGATATATTATACACCCATATAGAAAGAACATAGGTGGGCATGTGCGTTGGCTCACACCTGTAATCCTACCCCTTTGGGAGACCAAGGTGGGAGGATCCCTTGAGCTCAGGAGATTGGCCTAAGCAAAAGCAAGAACAAGACACTGTCTCTATTAAAAATAGAAAAACTAGCTGGGCTTTGTGGAGCATGCCTTTAGTCCCAGCTACTCGGGAGGCTGAGGTAAGAGAATTGAGGATCACTTGAACCCAGGAGTTTGAGGTTGCTGTGAGCTAGGCTGACACCCCTGCATTATAGCCTGGGCAACAGAGTGAGACTCTGTCTGACAAAAAAAAAAAAAAAAAAAAAAAAGAAGAGAAGAAGGAAGAAAGGAAAGAAGGAAGGAAGTCAGGCACAGCGCAACTCCTTAGTTATTACTTATTCACCTTGCCAAATAGGTTAATTGAAGATAAAGGTAAAAGCATTGGCTAATTCACTTTATGCTACTAAATAAAATGTAAAGAAATGCTGTGCCCAATGCTTACGAGGATGAGATTGCTGAATAAATAACCGTAGCTGGGTGCAGGGGGAATTAGCATGACATTTTGGAAAGTAATTCTTCTCTATGTTTGAAGAATCATGGACATGTCCATTTTACTTTTACCCTGAACAGGTAATTCAGACCCTCATCAGATGAAAAAGAAATAAAAACTAGAATCATTGACATGTATATTTATATCCGTCAATAAGAAAATGGCTAATGTGGCATAATGGCTTATGCTAGAACACAAAACCCTAGGCAGCCGCTAGAAAAGATAATTATATGTCAACTGAAAGTGCAGCTATGTAAAATTTGGGAAGTCTTTATGGTCAAGAATAGAAAGATAATGTAGCAAAATTATAGGCAAATGATTTGTTAGAGGAGTAAGTTTCTAAATAACATCTTATCCATTTTACTTATTTTATTTTTTGTAGACATGGGGTTTCACTGTGGTGCCCAGGCTGGTCACCCACCCCTGTGCTCAAGTGTTCCTCCCTCCTCATCATCCACTATAACAATATTTGTTTAATAAAAAAGATGCTAACCTGGGCTTTGAAGGTTATCCCCAAATAACATTTATCTGTGCCTCCAGTAACTATAAATTACCGACATTAAATCACTCATGATAAAGGGAGTAATTTGCTAGGACTGGCTACACAGTTCTCAGAGCCCAGTGCAAAATAAATGTGTGGGACTATGTGTTTAAGCAGTTATTAAGAATTTCAAAACTGGTCTCAGTGCCTGTGGCTCAACAGGCTAAGGCGCCAGCCACGTACACCTGAGCTGGTGGGTTCGAATCCAGCCTGGGCCCTCCAAACGACAATGATGGCTGCAACAACAAAAGAAAAAAAATGGCTGGGCATTGTGGTGGGCACCTGTGGTCCCAGCTACTTGGAAGGCAGAGGCAGGAGACTCGCTTGAGCCCAGGAATTGGAGGTTGCTGTGAGCTGTGATGCCATGGCACTCTATCCAGGGTGACAACTTGAGGCTCTGTCTCAAAAAACAAAACAAACAAACAAAAAAAGAATTTCAAAACTGTAATCCTAGTGCTCTGGGAGACCGAGGCAGGTAGATTTCTTGAGCTCATGAGTTCAAGACCAGCCTGAGCAAGAGCAAGACCCCGTCTCTACTAAAAATTGAAAATTGAGGCAAGAGGATTGCTTGAGCCCAAGAGTTTGAGGTTACTGTGAGCTGTGATGCCACGGCACTCTACCATAGTCTTACTGACAAAGTGAGACTCTGTCTCAAAAAAAAGAGAGAGAATTTAAAATGGCAACCACAGAGCATCAAAGCAAGTACCCTTCTAAGGGTGGGGCCTGGTGTGACTGCACAGGAGCAAAACCAAAATTACATGGAGCACTTTGTGGGAGAATTTAAATTTTAAATCATGGGTTGCGGATAGTAGCATGCAGCCAGTTTGGCTCCAATATATAGTTTTATAAAATTGTTGCCAATGTTAAGAAATCTATAGATTTCACTTAAAAAAAAAAAAAGCTGATGTCTGTTTTTTCTTGAAAATGCAGGCATTTGGGCAGCAGAACTCCTTCCAGGTCACACCTCCTGTCTACTGTCAGGCCCACTCTCAGCCCTGCCCAACCCAGTGTTCTCAAAACATTTTTTAATTTCATTTTTTTCTGATTTTAATAGAGATCCACATTCTTTATAGAAAATCTGGAAGACCTCCCAAAATAGTATAAAACTAAAATAACCTATTATGCTACACTCCCAAGAATAACCACTTTTCTCATTTTAATGTATTTATCTCTAGACTTTTTTTCCTAAATGCATCCACTTGTTTGGAAATGTGTGTGTGCAAGCCAGGCATGGTGGCAAGGGCCTGTAGATCTGAAAGAGATTGAGGTGGGAGGATCTCTTGAGCCTAGGAGTTTGTGTCCAGCCTGGCCAACATAGTAAAACCCTGTCTCTAAAAAAGAAAGAAAATGTGTGTGTGTAAACCAAAACAAAATAGGGTCACACTGTGAGTTCTACCTCCTTTGTTTTTCTTTTTAATTTAACATAGTTAAGTATGTGAACGGCTTTTTTTTTGAGACAGAGTCTCATTATGTTGCCCTCGGTAGAGTGCCATGGCATCACAGCTCACAGCCACCTCCAACTCTTGGGCTTAAGTGATTCTCTTGCCTCAGCCTCCCAAGTAGCTGGGACTACAGGTGCCAGCCACAACACCCAGTTATTTTTGGTTGTAGTTGTCATTGTCGTTTGGCAATCCTGGGCTGTATTTGAACCTGCCAGCTCTGGTGTATGTGGCTGGCGCCCAAGATGCTGAGCTATAGGCGCTGAGCCTAGATCCCAAGTTTTTGAGCAAATCCAAATTTCATAGAACAAATTCCTTTATTAAAAGGATTTTTCTATAAAATTTGGATTCAGTCAAAAGGCCACACTTAGGATCCAGAAGCCCACATGTGGTTCCAAGGCTGAAGGTTCCCCGCCCCCTGTACGCTAATCATCTCTGCTTATTTCCTTACATTTCTGGAAAAGGGGTTGCTGGGTCAAAGGGGACAAAGTCAACATTTTTGCAAGTGACCTAGCAGAGGCTGCACGTAGCTGTCAAGTTACACAGGTGCCTAGCCCTGCTTTTTCCATTGCTCAAGGACAGAGGAGTCTTGTCATTTGCAGGGCCCGTATTGCACTGGAGAAAGAGCCACTCACATCACCATCATGGGGCGGGGGCAAAGAGGGGGTTACGGTATCTTTAAGTAGCTGTAGACCCTGAAAAAGAAATTACCTGCCCCTTCTGAAACATGCCCCTCAGACATCCAGTCTGAGGACGGGGCTATGGTTTGGGGTCCCTCTCCCCATTAGGGTCTGTGACCCCGGGCTGCGTATCACTTGTATATGGCCAGCATCTTGAAGTGGCTTTCATCTTTGGACTTGTCACTCGGCACTTTGACAGAGTACACAGCTTCCAGGGCCTGGGGGCAAAGAGGAATCCTCAGCCTTGTCTCCTCTGTCCTCCTGGCCATGCTTTCTGGGTCAAAATTGCTGTCCTAGAGGGGACACTGCCCCCCACTCAGGCAACCTAGCAGCCATCTCCTTGACTTTTCTGAAGTCTGTCACCTATGATAACAACAGAAGTCAGACATAGGGCTAGAGTCCCATGCAGGGGGGTGGCATTGGGACTCTGGGAAATGTACTGTCACATGGATGTGTGTCCACGAATATGGTAGGACTTTCATATGGGTGAGGCAAACCCTCTTTAAATCGGCCACTATGGAGTGAAAACAACCCCACACTCCCAGGAAGCATGAATGGAGTTTGAATTAATACAGTATCATTCCTAAGACAGGCTGCAGAGACTGAGCTTGAAGCATTAAAATCAGCTGTGGGATAGAATGGGCGAAGGTGGTTAGAAATCATATGTCTGATAAGGGACTTACAGCCAGGATATATAAAGAGGTCTTACAACTCGACAATTAAAAGACAAATAACCCACTTAAAAATTAGGCAAAGAATCTAATTAGAGTGTTCTCCAAAGAAGATATATAAATGGCCAATAAGCACATAAAAGGATGTTCAGCATCATTATTCAACAGGGAAATGCAGCTCAAAACCACAGGATAGACTACTGCACACCCACTAGAATGGTTACTATCAAAAAGACAGATGGCTAGAATTCTGAGAGGCCAAGGCAGGTGGATTAATTGAGCTCAGGAATTCGAGACCAGCCTGAGCAAGAGCCAGACCCTGTCTCTACTAAAAACAGAAAAATTAGGCTCAGCGCCTGTGGCTCAAGCAGCTAAGGCGCCAGCCATGAATACCTGAGCTGGCGGGTTCGAATCCAGCCTGTGCCTGCCAAACAACAATGACGGCTGCAACCAAAAAATAGTTGGGCATTGTGGCGGGCACCTGTAGTCTTAGCTACTTGGGAGGCAGAGGCAGGCGAATCACTTGAGCTCAGGAGTTGGAGCTTGCTGTGAGCTGTGATACCACGGTCCTCTACCCAGGCTGACAGCTTGAGGCTCTGTCTCCAAAAAAAAAAAATAACAAAAACAAAAGGAAAAACTAGCCAGGTGTGGTGGTGCACACCTATAGTCCCAGCTACTAGGGAGTCTGAGATAAGAGGATTGCTCAAGGCCAAAAGTTTGAAGTTGCTGTGAGCTATGATACCACGCACTCTACCCAGGATGACAGAGTGAGACTCTGTCTCAAAAAAAAAAAGGGTGCAGTGGCTCACATTTTTAATCTTAGCATGTTGGGGGACCAAGGCAGGAGAAATGCTTAAAGTCAAAAGTTTGAGATCAGCCTAGGCAACAAACAAAAAAAATATGAAAATTAGCCAGGTATAGTGGCATACACCTATAACCTCAGCTACCTGAGAGGCTGAGGCAGGAGGATCACTTGAGCCTAGGTATTTAAGGCTGCAGTAAGCTATGATCACACCACTGCACTTCAGCCTGGGTAATAGAGCAAAGGCCTGTCTTAAAAAAAAAAAAAAAAAAAAAAAAAAAAACATATATATATATATATATATAATAGCAAGTATTGGTGAGGATGTAGAGAAACTGGAACTCTCAAGCTTTACTGGTAGAGATAAAAACTAGTGTAGTCACTTTGGAAAATAATCTGATGATTCCTCAAAAAGTTACACATAGAATTATCCTGTGTCCCAGCAGTTCCACTTCTAAGTAGATAATCTAGAGAATTGAAAACATAAAAACCCACAGAAAAACTTGTATATTCATAATAGGCAAAAGTGAAAACAATCCATCTGTCTACTAACTGATGAATGGATAAACAAAATGTCTATCGATAATGAAGTACTATTACGTGCTACAACATGGATTGACTTTGAAAACACGCTAAGTTGGCTCGGCGCCCATATCTCAGTGGTTAGGGCCCCAGCCACATACACTGAGGCAGGCAGGTTCGAACCTGGCCCGGGCCTGCTAAACAACGACAACTAAAACAAAAAAATAGCTGGGCATTGTGATGGGCGCCTATAGTCTTGGGAGGCTGAAGCAAGAGAATTGCTTAAGGCCAAGAGTTGGAGGTTGTTGTGACTTGTGACAGCATGGCACTCTACTGAGGGTGACATAGTGAGACTCTTTCTCAAAAAAAAAAAAAAAAAATGCTAAGTGAAAGAAACCAGCCATAAAAGACTCATCATATTGCATGATTCCATTCAGAACAGGGAGATCTGCTGAAGAGAAAGTTAATTAGTGGTTGCTTAGGGCTTGCAGGGGAGAGGCTTGAAGGAAAGTGAGGAGTGACTGCTGATAGGTCCCAGAGATTCTCCTCCTCCTCCTCCTCTTCCTTCCTCCTCCTTCCTTTTCCTCCTTTGTTCTTCCTCCCTCCTACTCCTTCCACCTTTTTCCAAAGACTGTCACTCTGTTGCCCCAGGCTAGAGTGCCATGGTGTCAGCCTAGCTCACAGCAACCTCAAACTCCTGTGCTTAGGGCGGCACCTGTGGCTCAGTGAGTAGGGCACCAACCCCATATACCGAGGGTGGTGGGTTCGAACCCGGCCCTGTCCAAACTGCAACAACAACAACAACAAAAATAGCTGGGCATTGTGGTGGGCGCCTGTAGTCCCAGCTACTTGGGAGGCTGAGGCAAGGGAATCGCTTAAGCTCAGGAGTTGGAGGTTGCCGTGAGCTGTGACGCCACAGCACTCTACTGAGGGTGATAAAATGAGACTCTGTCTCTTAAAAAAAAAAACAAAAAAAACTCCTGTGCTTAAGTGATCCCCTTGCCCCAGCCTTCCGAGTAGCTAGGACTACAGGTGCCTGCCACTATACCCAGTAATTTTTTTTTTTATTTTTGGTAGAGATGGGGTCTTGCTCTTGCTCAGGCTGGTCTCGAACTCCTGAGCTTAAGCAATTCTTTCACCTCAGCCTCCCAGAGTGTTAGAATTACAGTGAGCCACTACAACCCAGCTGGGTACTGGATTTATTCTTCTAAAATTGGTTGTGATGATGGTTGTATAACCATGTACATATACTGAAAAACACTATACACTTCAAAAATGGGAACGTGGGTGGCACCTGTGGCTCAAAGGAGTAGGGCACTGGCCCCATATACAGGAGGTGGTGAGTTCAAACCCAGCCCCGGCCAAAAACTGCAAAAAAAAAAAATTAAAATAAAATAAATAAATAAATAAAAGTGTAAACATCCATACACTATTTAAAAAAAAAAAACAGGAAAGTTATATGGTACATGAATTATTTCTCAATAATGCTGTTTTTGAAATATCAGCTCTGGGGCTTGGCGCCTGTACGCAACAGCTAGGCCACCAGCCACGTGACGTCGGAGCTGGCAGGTTTGAACTCAGCCTGGGCCTGCCAAACAACAATGACAACTATAACCAAAAAATAGCCTGGCATTGTGGTTGGCACCTGTGGTCCCAGCTGCTTGGGAGGATGAGGCAAGGAATCACTTAAGCCCAAGAATTTGAGGTTGCTGTGAGCTGTGATGCTCCGGCACTCTACTGAGGTTGACATAGTGAGGCTCTGTTTCCAAAAAAAAAAAAAAAAAAATCAGCTCTGGGGAAACTGTTACGAGAAGAAGAGAGAATTCTGTGAATTGAAATCCTGTTTTCCTTCCCAGCACCTTTAGCGATTGGTCCGACATCGACATCGTGGGGGTGAATTGTACGCAAATCACAGTGACGGAATGTGACTTCACTGCAAGTGGCATCTCCAAGGGCTTCCCAATGGATTTCAATGTTACTCTGCGCCTTCAAGCTGAGCTGGGAGAACTCCACTCTGCTTGGGTGACAATGCCTTGGTTTCTACACTACCTAAATGGTGAGAATACATGGGTATAAAACTTCAATTAGATGACGCAGGTTTTCTTCACTTGCCTCTTCAATGAGCAGTGTCAACTCCGCATACTTCAGTCTCGCCCCTCACCCTAAATAACCAGCGACTCACACACTCACCTTGGAGGAAAGTGTGATTTGCTAAACTGGGGTCAGAGTGTGATTTGCTAAACCAAATGTGGCCCCCTACCTGTTTTTGTAAATAAAGTTTTATTGGAACATGGTTATGCCCACCTTTTAATCATCTATGCCAGCTTTCATGCCACAACAGTAGAGTCGAGTATTTGCAAAGGGAACTGTTGGGGCCTGCGAAACTTAAGTTTACTCTGGCCCTTTACTGAAAAAGTTTGCTAGAAGGGATGCTAGCACATTGGCCTAACTGATCACCCTTAGCTTGTGCTGGTGCAGCTTCTTTAATGAAAAAGAAAGACTTTCATTCACCCTTGAACAAGGTCTGGCATGGAGTAAATATTTGTTGAGTGGATTGCCTGAACAGATGTGTCCCCAGGTAGTAGAAGGAGGCAGAAGAACCTCAGGTACTAGCTCCTCCATTTGTTCCTCCAGTGATGCATCTGTCACGTGATCAGCAGCACTAGTTGTTTCTGCAGTGTCTGTGGTTCATGCACACACAAAGTATAAAACTTATTTTGGATCCTAATTCAAACAAACTAAAGTATAAGACAGTTGAAAAAATGTGTTCACTACGTAGATACATGATGAAATGTTGAACAATTATTGTTAGTTTATTTCATGTGTTATAATGGTATTTTGGTTTTGTTTTTAAAGGGAGAGGTGGTCCTGGTTAAGATGCTAAATTTTGTATTATGTATATTTTACCACAATAAAAAATAATTGGGAAGCGGGCACAGTGGCTCACGCCTATAATCCTAGCACTCTGGCAGGCTGAGAGAGGGGGATTGCTTAAGTTCATTTTTAGACTAGCCAGAACAAGAGGAAGACTCTGTCTCCTAAAAATAAAAAAATTAGCTGACTAAAAAAGGCAGACTCAGCACCTGTAGCTCAGGGCTAGGGGGCCAGCCACGTATACCAGAGCTAGAAGTTTGAACCTAGCCTAGGCCTGCCAAACAATAATGACAACTACAACCAAAAAAATAGCCAGATGTTGAGGTGGGCGCCTATAGTCCCAGCTACTTGGGAGGCTGAAGTAAGAAAATCGCTTAAGTTGGCTTAGTGCCTGTAGCTTAAGCAGCTAAAGGCGCCAGCCACATACACCAGAGCAAACAGATTCAAATCCAGCCCAGGCTGCCAAACAACAACAACTACATCCAAAAAATAGCCAGGCATTGTGGCAACTACTTGGGAGGCTGAGGCAAGAGAATCGCTTAAGCCCAGGAGTTGGAGTTGCTGTGAGCTATGTGATGCCACAGCACTCTACCCTAAGGCAATATCTTGAGACTCTGTCTCAAAAAAAGAAAAAGAATTGCTTAAGCTTAAGAGTTTGAGGTTGCAGTGAACTGTGACGCCATGGCACTCTACCCAGGGCGACATAGTGAGACTCTGTCACAAAGAAAAATTAGCTGGGCATCATGGTGGGCACCTGTAGTCCAGCTACTGGAGAGGTTGAGGCAAGAGGATCCCTTAAGCCCAAGAGTTTGAAGTTGCTGTGAGCAATGATGTCATGGTACTCTACCTAGGTCAACAGAATGAGACTTTCTCAAAATAATAATAATAATTAATAATTAAGGGGGGAAAAGGGATCCTATCTTTTTTTTTTTTTTTTTGAGACAGAGCCTCAAGAGATCACCCTGGGCAGAGTGCCGTGGCCTCACAGCTCACAGCAACCTCCAACTCCTGGGCTTAAGTGATTCTCCTACCTCAGCCTCCCGAGTAGCTGGAACTACAGGCGCTCGCAACAATACCCGGCTGTTTTTTGGTTGTAGTTGTCATTGTTTAACAGGCCTGGGCCAGATTTTTTTTTTTTTTTTGAGACAGAGCCTCAAGCTGTCACCCTGGATAGAGTGCCATGGCATTACAGCTCACAGCAACCTCCAGTTCCTGGGCTCAAGTGAGTCTTTTGCCTCCGCCTCCCAAGTAGCTGGGACTACAGGCGCCCGCCACAACGCCTGGCCATTTTTTTGGTTGCAGCCGTCATTGTTGTTTGGCGGGCCCGGGCTGGATTCGAACCCGCCAGCTCAGGTGTATGTGGCTGGCGCCTTAGCCCGTTGAGCCACAGGC